>SRMA01025416.1:204257-270205 GCA_007224835.1 Danionella cerebrum | reverse complement strand
AAAAGGATGATTCGCTGTGGCGACCCCTAAACTGGGAACAGCCGAAAGGAAAAGAAGAAGAAGCTGATGTACAGTGTTTTTTTAACAACTCTGTGCGTGTGTGTGTGTGTAAAACGTTACTTGTATATCGATGAGGCTCCCCGACCTCAAGCTTTGACACCTTGACTAAAATAATAGAATAAGTCGTAGCAGAACACTGGCAGAGACTTTTATTAGCTGATAATTGTGTGTCTTTAGTCTCAGTTTGTTAAAACAAATGTGTCCAGTAATATCACAAAGCAGCGACGCTTCAACAATGTAACAAACGTCTCATCCTGTTGAACACATACACGCATAATAATTTGCTAAACTTAATGTGATTTGTTCAAATGAGCTGAAACCTTTTGGAGCTGAACCTGGGACATATTATTGGGATATTAATATACACACACCTGGGATATTATGCCTGATTAAACTGAAAAATACTGCTGGATTAGGTAAGTCAATAAGTATATTAGGAGTGCCATCACATACGTAGCTATATCTATCACTTCTAATGACTCTAGATCAGTGGTTCTTAAAGTTTCAACAGCTGAGGGTCATTATATCAGCAGCTCAAAGTGCTGGATCAGTTTTACTTTGAGTATGTGCATGAGCAGTACCCGTCATAATCCCAGTGTTTATGCCAGTCTGAGGAGATTATGGGTTTTGAGCAGATTAGAATAAAAGCTGGAGATTCAATAGGAATGAGTGGAAAGGAGGGAATGTAATGTGGCGAGGGCAGAAAAGGTGAATGAATGGAGTGATAGATCAGTAGAATGAGAAAAAAATGGATTTCAGGAAATGAGTCGGAATTTTTCCTCTTGATTCAGAACAAGTGCAGTTTTTATTTTTGACCATTTTTTTCTTTTTGTTGTATGAAATCCCTGCTAGGCTACATCCTTGTCACCAACACTTGTGACACATTTTCCCTACAGTGTCCATAGCACCAGTTATTCACATAGAATAGAAGACAGTGTTTCCCCTAGGATCAAGGCCTTGGGAGGGGGGGTGGGGTTGTGGTGTTATGGGTGGTGCGGCAAAACATTCACACAAACACTTCATAGTGTTTATATGTTTCTTTTAATTGCAGTATACCAATATATTATAATGTCTGAAAAATTACTGTACAATAACTAAACAACTGTACACTGAACTAAACACTAAACATCAGATTTATTTTAATATGTTAATTATTCACAAAGTGTGCAGCTTTTGTCACTGCAGTGTATCTTTCTGGGCTTCTGAAAGAACATTTCCAGAGCATCTTAGTATGGATAGTCTGAAACTTCTGGCCCATTTATTGAGATCCGCATGCAGGCTGCAAGATGGTCCCCTTGCAGCCTATTGCGAATGTCTGTTTTGACCTGTAAATACATTAACTGTTAGGCTTTAAAAGTGATAACTGATGGTAACAACAGTAAAAATCAACTTAACATAGTGATAGTTTAAAGCAGGAAATGTCATTGTATAACTAACTAGCTAGCTATTAATTAGGCAATTTATTTATCAATTCGTTCATTCATGCTTGTGTGTATTTACTTACTTACCAAGATCAGTCTTGTACAGCCAGGGGGAGTATTTCCCCTCTGACAGCCAAGCTGGGTCAAAACCTGTCGTTCTGTGGTGGCTAGACTTTGCTGCTTGTCAGGGGCAAGACATGCAGCACTTGCGCTCTTTTCTGTACTTTGATTCGGAGTAGGAAAGCTACACCGGCTGCTGCTCGCAGCAGAACACGTGTTGTCCTCGTCACCACCTTGGGAGCGTTTAAAAAACGCGGATATTTTAGCCTGCTGCGACATACTCTCCGACGCGCGGTCTCTGTCCGCTGATGGGTGTGTGTGTGCGCGCGCATCGGGGCGGAACTCCGCCGTGCACGATACGGAGGACAATTGTAAACGCGCAAACGTTGAGACAGAAATTACATGCCATCGTATAAATAACATAATGCTATTTAGTTTAATAAAAGAAATAAAGCAAAGACCTGTTATATATAAATTACTTCTGTCGTTATTCGACGAAAATAAAATAAAATTAACTTGACCTTCAAGGGGGGCGGGGGGTGCCGTTGGGGGGGCGGGGCGCCCCCCTAATATAATGGTAGGGGAAACACTGGAAGATGTGCATTGATCGCTTTCCCAACCTTTCACTGAGACTCGGGTTAATTCAAAACTTCGAGAATCCTATTCTGATGATTTCCTGCTTAAGTTAAAAACAATTGAACTTGACTGTGACCTACACAACGAAACTCTTGGAAAGAGTAGTGGAAGCTAGGTTAAGAAGGGAAGTGGATTTTTGTGAGCAGCAGTATGGCTTCCTGCCCAGGAAGAGCACTACTGATGCAATTTTTGCTCTGAGATTGTTAATGGAGAAGTACAGAGATGGTCAGAAGGAGCTGCCCTGCGTCTTTGTGGATTTAGAAAAAGCGTATGACAGGGTGCCGAGAGAGGAGCTATGGTCCTGTATGAGGATGTCAGGAGTGGCAGAGAAGTACGTCAGAGTAGTTCAGTATATGTATGAGAGGAGTAAGACAGCAGTGAGATGTGCTGTAGGTCATAAAGAGGAGTTTTAGGTGGAGCTGGGGCTACATCAAGGATCAGCTTTGAGTCCCTTCTTATTTGCTATGGTGATGGACAGGTTGACAGATGAGGTCAGACAGGAATCTCCATGGACAATGATGTTTGCAGATGACATTGTGATTTGTAGTGAGAGCAGAGAGCAGGTGGAGGAAAACCTGGAAAGTTGGAGGTCAGCTCTAGAAAGAAGAGGAATGAAAGTCAGTCGCAGTAAGACAGAATACATGTGTTTGAACGAGAGGGAGGGAAATAGAACAGTGAGGTTACAGGGGGCTGAGGTCAAGAAGGTGCAGGAGTTTAGGTATTTGGGGTCAACAGTCCAGTGTGACGGGGAGTGTGGAAAAGAGGTGAAGAGACGAGTGCAGGCAGGTTGGAGTGGGTGGAGAAAAGTGTCAGGGGTGTTGTGTGACAGAAGAGTGTCAGCAAGAATCAAAGGAAAGGTGTACAGAACAGTAGTGAGACCAGCTATGATGTATGGGTTGGAGACTGTGGCAGTGAGGAAGAGACAAGGGGCAGAGCTGGAAGTAGCAGAGATGAGGATGTTGAGGTTCAGTTTAGGAGTGACGAGGATGGACAAGATTAGGAACGAGCACATCAGAGGGACAGCTCAGGTTGGTTGTTTTGGAGACAAAGTCAGAGAGGCCAGGTTGAGATGGTGCAGAGGAGGGATAGTGGTTATATTGGAAGAAGGATGTTGGAGATGGAGATGCCAGGCAAGAGGTCAAGAGGAAGACCAAAGACAAGATATATGGATGTGCTGAAAGAGGACATGAAGGTAGTTGGTGCAAGAGTAGAGGATACTGAGGACAGAGTTAGGTGGAAAAGGATGATTCGCTGTGGCGACCCCTAAACTGGGAACAGCCGAAAGGAAAAGAAGAAGAAGAAGAAGTTTATTGCAAAGCTTTTATACCTTTATTGAAATAGCTTTGGGACCCTGTGTGGTGCATTTAACTGGATGCGCTTCAAGCTGTTAAAAACAATGTTGACCATCCTCAATAGATGATCAGTCTTTTCAAAGCAGTGAATAATAAGAAATTGGGAGAAAGCATATCTGATGCACTGTGAACCCTAATCCCCTCAGGAACTCCTGTCACCCACAGAACTATCCTAACTTTTGACCATGTTACATCACATGCAGCAGGAACACGTACTGGACATTTTATTTAATGGAACTCAATGTCACGGCCGGGTCTCGAACCCGGGTGTCTGGTGTGGGGACTGGAGTGTGAACCACTGAGCCACAGGGGCAATTATGTTGGACCCAAAGGAAATACACTCCAAGAGGCAATCCAGGATACAAGGATTTATTAATAAAAAAAAAAATCAACTTCTTCAAGATTCACACAACTCAGATTCTTCTCGGGATGAGGAATAAAAATATTCAGTATAACAAACATATAAAGGAAACTCCACAAGGGGAGAAAACAAAAAGACTAGAAGGCAACAGGAGAAAATAAAACAGTATTACTGGACGTAGCTCAAGAAACCAAGGGAATGCACGGCAAGTTCACTGAAGCTGACTCAAAAACCGAGTGAAGACCAGAGAAAAAGTGACAACTTAAATATACGGGCTGGAACGAGTCACAGGTGATAAAACTAACAGAACACACGAGGAAGAACAAAGGCAGAGGGGAATCACGGGGACCTCTAGGGGAATGGAGACAAAGTTCAGGATGGTGACACTCAAAATGTCTGTCACACTTTTATCGTGGAGTCTTTAGAGAAGCAATTTTTGTTTTAGATTAAACGAGTGTACACAGTATCAAAATAAAGGTTTTGTATCGTTTTCATGCATTTTCTCAACAGCAAAAGATGAAGATTCAGATGTAGACATCCCGGAGGATGATGGCTCCGACAGCGATATAGATGAGGGACAGCATCCTAGACCACAGCACCCAAGGCACACACAGATATCAGGTGAACAAAGCATCCCATAATTCTTAATCTGCTGCACCCAGCATGCATGAATCATCAATATGAGCATGTGCTTGATTTGTGTTTCTGATTCAGGTCGAGGAGGTGCTCGATTCATCGGCAGCATGAGAGGAGGAGACAGTGAAGAGGTGAATATCATAAATTGTATAAAACTATGGAATAATGACCTACATGGGTCTTACCTGAACCTGTATGTTTCTGCTTAAGTCGTGGGAGGCTTAAAGTGGGCGTGGTCAGCGTGGAGTACATAGTCAGGACATGGGGTCGCAAATATGTCTGATTGGTTCAAATTGTAAGTCTTTACAAAACTAAAAAAAAGATGTTAAATTTGCAATTTCCTCAATCTGAATCAAAGTAATAAAAAGAATAAAAGAAAACAAAAAAAAGAAAAGAAAATCTCAGTAAAAGTACCGGGCTTTAATGAATTCGAGCACTTTAGAGGGCACTTTATTTGATTGTGGTAGTCTCCAACAACAGGGAGAACACTTCATTGTCTTGTAATATAAATTTACTCTTAATAAAAATGACTAGTTTTGTGACTTGTTCTTTGAAAACCGCACCCCAATCTGCTCTGAGAAAATAGCTGTTGTATATGTTTCCAGCAAAGTGTCCAATCCAGCATTCTATACAGTGTATAGGCAATGTATTGAATGTGGCCTGAAAAAATAATGAAACAATAAATATTTTCAACACTTCTTTACTAAGTGTAACACGGTTCTTAAGTCACTCACATTTTACTGTTTTCACACGCCAAACATGATTTCTCATGCACAGAAACTATGATAACACCCACCAAATTATCTTTTAAAAGCACAGTGAACAAATTGTGACAGTGTTGGTTCAATCCAGACTATCAGCCAAACACAATAAAGTAAAACCTCCATGGAAAGCATTCTCATCTAATGAATCGCAATGTTCATTGGAAGATACTCGCAATCCAACCAATCAGAAGCAGTGGAGGGCAGGAATTAAATACATTTAAAAAAAATTATATAAATTTTCACTAGCTTGCCATGGATATCGGCATGTTTTTTCTCTGCCATTTAGTGAGAAGTGTAGCGGTGAAAAAGGAATAATGTGGAAGATCACAAAGGATTCTTGTGCTTTTGAACACATGTTAATTATTAAAATGGTCTCACCTCGTGTCCTTTAACCACTTGGCATGAACGGCCCTGTAGAATTCTGTGTAATGTCTAGGAATTTTTCAGTTTGCCAAAAACCCCTCTGTACATTCCACAGCTTTCCTGTGGCTCAGTTGGTATGGCATTGCCTAACAATGCAAAGGTTGTTGGTTCAAATCCCAGGGAAAGCAAACGACAACAACAAAAAAATGTGAATTCTTTCAAATGTACGTCGTTTTGGATAAAAGTGTCTGCCAAATGTGTGAATGTAATCATTGGCTATTCTATAAAATCCAATCACTCCTGTTTTTATTTAATTTCGTTTAAGACATTTCTTGTTAAAACAAATAACTGTAATGTAAACTCTGATCTGGTTGGGATTCTGCTTTTACCAGTTTTCCATTTTTTTGTAGAGCTCTGTTTGTTAAAGCTTTGAATATTACAAAGTTATGCTGCTAATATCAAACTGGCACTAACTAATTGCAGAGTAGATGGTTGGCTAAAACATTGGGATTGAAAGGAGCACTGAAGTAATGTCTTAAAAGACAAGTGATTACTTATGTTATTCAAAGCATTTAACAGTAATGACAAATGTCTTCAGATATTTAAATCATAGAAAGATCAATAGCTCCACAAAGGAGCTACATATAGATCAACTGCTCTCTTAATGGCAGTGAAAAGTTGATTCTTTTAATAATCTTCAAATCTCTTTTTTTTCTTGTGGTTTTTGTTAACTGCATCTTTACTGTCCCGCTGTCCTACTCTTCCAGCACCTATTTAATTCTGTCCATTTTCATTCCATCTCTTTCTTTCTTCTGCATTCACTCTTCAAGCCCAAAGTAAAGGAATGTGCGCGTCGAAAACAAAAGAGAAAAAAGGTGCTTTGTGTGCGTTGTGTAGTTTTAGTATCATTTTATACGCTGTATTCTTATTTTATCTGCTAAACAAAGACTCATCATAATAACTTTTTACTGTGGTTGTTGATTTAACATCTTCCTCTGACTATCCAATGACTATCCAAGTTTGCTTTCTGTGCTTCGCATTACAGTCTGAAGACAGTGAGATAGATGTTGATGACGATGATGAAGATGGTGAAGAAGACAATGAAAATGAAGATCTGGATGAAGATAACGACAGTCTGGAAGGATCCTCCAATAATCCAGGACGGTTAAAACGGTCTTTGCACCCACAGATCCTTGAGGAGAGTGACAATGACTTTTAACATGCTCCAAATGATCAAAACATTGTGCTTTTTATGATACAGGAGTAAAAAAATACAATAATTTATTACATTAACATTACAACTCTTTTACAATCTCCTTTTGTTTAGAGTACGTACATCATTATCGGTTTCAATGCTGTTCATCCTTATATGTATATATATATATATATATATATATATATATATATATATATATATAGTATATACATATACAATTGTAATAACTGGATATTAATAAACATGACTTTAACAACACACAGAAGTGCGTACATGGTAGAGAATCTATAAAAACACACAAGTTATTGATGGTATAGATATTGTGATTCATTGCCGTTAAATATCCACTACACAGTCTGGTGCACCAGCTCTGATGGTGTCAGAAATTACTTTAGCACCCGATTCGCCGATGCCATTACCCTGCAAACTGAAGCAGAAATAAAAGAGGTTTAGATATGATGCGTTTTAAAATACTCTCAGACATATTTGATTATGATGAAATGATCAGTGGTTTACACATTATGTTTGAAACAGGGAATATTTTAGAATTAAGGCCTCTACACACTGATTCAAATTTTTGGTCTGAAGATTTGTGGGACGACACACCTCGATTGAAAACCATGGACGCCAACAGGAGCTCACACATCTGACGGAACAAGTGGTGGCAGCGAAAAAGAATTTCGAATTGCCATATCTGATCTGTTTTTGCAAGGAAAATTAAAGTGCATCTGTTGTACTGCAAACACCATCTTCAGGCAGGGAGCGTCATCGCATCAACATTTCCTCGACCCAGTTGACGAGCAGCCTGAGAATTTTTGAGGCCAAAATCTGTTCACACCATTAGCTGTGTAAAATAATGCTAACAACCTGAAATTCTGTATATAAACAAATGGTTGTGTGAAATCATTCTAGAAAATTTGTAAAGTATACTGTGCAGTGAGTAAAAGTGATGCACAGGTCAGTTGTTTGAAACAACTCGCACCTGATCAACGTTTTTAACTAACCGCATACAACCCGGATCACAAAACAGAGAGAAATATTTCCCGACCAGCATTTGTTCAATGTAATAAATGCTGAAAAAGCGACTCAGCATTGAATATCCCATTAACACCCATGTCACTTACCGATGTAAACATACCATCTGGGATGAATACATGACTGAAATGATGAAAGCTTTGTCAGTTAAACCACAACTCTTTGTAACTTTGTGAATTAAAAAAAAAAATGTAAGTGATCAAACCACTTTAACACATAAAATATTGTAGAAGCCATTCATTTAATTTTCTTCCTGACCACTAGGGGCAGTTGCGCACCACATAAATGTTTGCTCTTTCAGAGTAAGGTTGGTAATAGTGGCAAACCGTTTTGACCGCATTTATCAATGACAGTTCTTTCTATATATATATATATATATATATATATGAAAAAAATTTACGACTAAAAAATAAATGATTCTACTGAATTTGGAGTCTAACACAAATAAAATATAAGAATCTAATAATATTAATGTATTTTTCAAGTTTTTACTGCTGTATGCATCTTGCAATTGGCGATTACATTCCTTTATATTTATAGCTTTACTTCAATAATTTGTTAAAAGTAAATTGATATGTGTGCGGCACATACGACAAATTAAAATAAAAGTCTTCATGAGTAAACATTCCATTTTAGCTTCTTTCATTGGAGATGTCGGTGTAATCACATGATCAAACATCACCAGAAAAGGATAGATCTTCGTTGAGCTCTTTATGTTCAGATCCTTTTTTCAAATGACCAGAACAACCTAGACCCGAATACCATTAAAAATATTTTTGGATAACTCGTAACTATGGGTGACCGTGGACACCTGCTCATTTCAACCTAGAAAACATTGACTAGAAACTTGACAACATATTCTTGTCATTTTTTTACAGTGTGTAAAATAAAACTATTAATAATAATAATAATAATAATAATAATAATAAAAGTAGAACATGACACAATAAAATGTTATAACTAACATAAAGAGATTTCTTTTTTACAAAATCAAAGATGTCATTTTTACCCATCCATCCATTTGGATAACACTTGACTGGGTTGGTTGAGTTTTATTTATTTAAAATCTGAAATAAATAATCCAAGAGTGTCTGGCTACTGACTTTCACTGGCACACTTCCACTGCCACCAGCACACTTCGACTGGCACTGTCCTACTATGTCCTTTATTGGATAGCACACGACACGTGACTTCAACCGTTCCTGAAGCACAGTGTGGACACCAAATTTTAAAAGTGTACTGTCAATGTACAGATTAAAATAAATGGTCAAAATATTGTGCTTTTCCCTAAATCTATCATATGGTTGACTTCTATCATATGAACGTGTTCCTTGTGATTAAAACTGTGGTCTTGAATATTAAAATGTACAACTGTTCAGAGAAAATGATTATTGTACTTTAACCTTTTTAAATTGTCAAATACCTGTGGTATCGTGGATAATTGTTACGTATTAATTTCGGCATCGAATAATACTGTGTTTTGTGACCAGTAGAGGGCGCTAGGGTGATTGAGGTTTACCTGGTTAATATATACAGAGAAGTGTTATAGAAGACAAGAGAACGTATGTGTGACGTAGAAGTGTTGGTCCCAGAAATAAAGTACCGTTAACTTTTGCAAAGTGTCAAAAGCTAACTTTATTTAAAGACTACAATACCTGTTGTGAATCTTATGTCAAAAAACTTTAAACAAAAATCAAACTGCACAATTTAGGATTAGTTGTTTGTACCTCTCTTCTATTATTAACACGTTTGCGCTACCGTGAAAGAACATATGAGAGAGTGAAAGTTAAAAAGTGATTGTCGTGTTGTGCACTATCCAATAGGCAGAAAGTGCGAGTCATGCTGGATGCGCAGCAAGACCCTTCTCGAATAATTTGGCCCCAGGAACCAATCGCTGGACTGTTGGCAGTCCAAGACCCTTCTCAAATAATTTGGCCCCAGGAACCAATCGCTGGACTGTTGGCAGTCCAAGACCCTTCTCAAATAATTTGGCCCCAGGAACCAATCGCTGGACTGTTGGCAGTCCAAGACCCTTGCCAAATATTTTGGCCCCAGGAACCAATAGCTGGACTGTTGGCAGAGGTAGATTGTGCAACATTTCAGTGCATTTTGTGCAAAAATGGGTGAGACATTTTGTTTAAAAGAGGCAGCTGTTTGTCTGCATGTCTTGATTTGATTGGCCCTTGAGTCGTTCAATTTACATAAACAGTTTAATTCTCCTATAGCTGCATGTAAATGTGCAAGTAAAAACACTGTTGTCCTTCAAACATCACAAATATTAGCTATGTGTATTCCATTATGTGTGAACACAAATCTCATTGTGCTCTGATGCGGAATCGAGCAAATGTATCCTAGTGTGAAAGCAACCTGAGACACTTTCTCCGGCTCTAGCAGGGAAATACTGAGCACAACCCCAGACTAGATGCACAGAGCTCTTTCCTGATTCAACACTACAGTACAGACACGTATAAATTATGTTTATGCATTAAAAAAACTGAATAATATACAATAATCAAGTAAAAAGGGGATTTTTGGCACTTCACTACTTGAATCTCTAGCTTCACATTCTAACCCACACATGTACAGACTGACTTGATGTGGTTGAGTTGGTGTTTTCCTCTCAGCGCTGTTGCAATGATGATCGCTCCATCCATCCCCAGACCATTCTCCTGCAAACTGAAAACATACATCTTTTGAGTTAAAACTTAAAACTACAATAGTTGTAAAATTCAAAATGAAGATTGAGCGAGAGATAATTTCCTCAAGAAAGATGACGTAAACAAACAAGTTACACATTCTTAATTAAATTAAATTAAATTCCCAAGTGGCTTCCAATAGTTAACTGGTTCTTTACAGACATACCTGAGATTTCTTAAGCTCGAGTTGTTCTTGAGAGCGCTGGAGAAGGCTTTTGCTCCCTCCATCCCAATAGAGTTTCCTCGCAAGCTGCAAGAAATAAAGAGACTTGAGTTTACTTTGCACTTAGAAGTTTTTCTTGAAAACATTTCGAATCACATAAGATAATTTATAAGATTAAGATATGATGATGTTGTATAACCGATCTTTTTCAATAACAAATCAAAACTTACTCTAGTGTGTGAAGGGTTTTGTTGACCATCAGAGCTTCGGCTAATGCAATGGCACCAGATTTACCCGCTGAGACGCCCTGAAGACTTTAAAACACAAACACAGTCATATATACAACCTCACACACCTCCAAGTGCAGAATCTGAGCAAAAGGTTTTTAAAAATGTCCTAAAATACTAACTACAGTGCAGTGAGGGTAGAGTTGAACTTTAGGGCGGAGGCGAGGGCAACAACACCTTGATCACCCAGGGTGTTTTCCTGAAGGCTGACACAGAAAATACAAACAACACCCTACTAGGTCAAAATGTTGTATATTTGCATTTGATAAAGTAAAGTTTTGTCAAAGACTCAACTGATGCTTTCACATTTTACTAAGCAAATATCAAAATTCCTGGAATTCTGCGTAGTACTAAGTGTTGGACTTTTTGCTTTTGGGGTTTCTAAACCCTTCAAATTACAGCAACAGGTTTCAGAGATGAGTGGAAAGCAAAGGTCTAGAAATAAATGGCCGACAGAAGGTGCTCTTACTCCAGAAGCTCAATGCAGTTATTGTTCACAAGAGACTGAGCCAAAGCTTTAGTGGCTCCGGCCTTCATGAAGTTCCACTGTAGACTGAAAAAGAAACAGAAAACACGATTTGTTTAAATTAACATGATTCAGTTCAATTTGACTCAATTTGGAAGTATATGATTCACTTGAATAGGATTCAACAAAACATGATTCACTTTTAGCCAAGGACTTTTTCTATTATGTTTATGGCATATTAACTTTGCAATATTTCAAAACCTCATACTGCCAGTGACCATTTTATTTTCATCAGTTCTATATACAAGTTAAGAAAATTGTAACTTTATGCAAATAAAGATAAGACTTGTTCATGTGATTCTTAATTTCATAGTTTATGTCATTGATTGTTATCGGTTTGCAACTTTAACTGTTTTTTTATAACCTCAAGAATTTTAAATTCTCCTTCAATATTTTATATAACTTACACGGATATCTGGAGATTAATTTTGTAATAATCACAAAATGAAACTGATTTAAGTTACAAAGCAATGGCTCGACTTGCTTCAATTCTGTCCGTCTCTCTTTCTGCTCTTATTCCTTATATTTTGTCCTTTTCTCCCCTAGTCCCAACTTGTTCCTTGTATTCTGGCCGCTTCTTTCTTTACCTTTCTTTCCCTTCATGCTTTCCTTGCTCATTAGCTCCCAACTATTTTTACCTGTGTTCCCCATCTGGCCTTCATTCTCCTTTGCTTCCCTTGCTTTATTTAAGGCCTTGCCTTTGTTCCATGTCGGATCTTAACGTTGACCTGTCCGCTTTTTATGCTCGGGTTGGTGAATCTAAACTTCTCTCAAGTATGGTCTGCCAGGTTTTCCAAGTTTTTTTTTCTCTTTTATTTTGTGTTCTTAAATAAAGTCCTCATTTTGAATTCTGCAGCTGACTTCAGTCCAATTTTTTCATCACCCTGAGCTTGTAACAGGGATGACCCTACAGGAAGAGTAAGAACTTGATGGACATTGGGGACACAGCACAGCTATAAATCAAAAGGTTACAGAAAGGAAATCAGTGGCCATGACTCCTCTGGTCTTCAATTGCAGGCAATTGACCATAAATGGACTATCAAGAGTTTACAAGAGTTCGGAAGGAGTTCATGACTTCAACTGGGACCTTTTCAGGGGATTTCTTGGTATAAAAGCCATCTTCTTCAGACTCTCAACTAAAGAATCTCTGAAGTTTGGAATTTAAGAGTTTAGAACAAAACAAAAAAAGATTTTATTCTTTGGAATAACTTTTGGCCAGCAAAAAATGTTGTTTGGGAATGGGGTCCACCTGATCTCACCATTGTCTCAGCTTTTGACCACTCAGCACTAGAATCTACTGTCAGGATCTCTGGTATCTTGGTTTTTTAGCTAAATTAACAGTTTATCTGTTGCTTTAGTCTGTTTTCTGGGATCTTTCAGAACTAAACGGGCCCCATGGATACAAAGGGGCTAGCCATTTGTTTGCTTAGCTTGGTTTTCCCTGTGAGGTGACTGCTACACTGGTCACACCTACAGGAGAATCTCTCAGGACGGAGTACCATGTAGCTCCCCATGTGCGTTGGAATTGTGAGTGTGGGTTTTTTCTCTGAAAGCGGTGGTTTCAGAGAACGTCCAAAAAATATGCCCTAAATTAAATAATTATTCTAAGGTAATAGTATAAAACAACTAAAACTAAGCCAACAATTGTTTTAATATGGTCTCTAGCAAATAGATAAACTCATAACTTGATCTAAGTCGTTCTATCTGAGATATTGAAATGAGAGCCAATCTACATTAGGCTCCTCTTTCTGTGAAGCTGCTTTTTATTATTTCCATACATTTGAATCGACTGCACCTGATTCCCTCATTAGGAATACACATGCACCTTTTCTGCTGATTGGCTGCAAGTTTGTTTTGGTAGTCAACATAACTTTTGAAAAATTACACACCAAGCCTTTAAAAGCTCATTTTTGCTGACAGTCACAGTTTGTTCCAGACTTGTTAGCGACTGCTTTCCAATATGTTAGGCAGAATAAAGTTGTATAAAGTTAAAAATGATGAATGAGCAGTTTCTTTATTTCTCATTATCTATTATTTGGCGTTGATGATGTTGAAGAGGGTTTGTTCTCACTGTAAATCAGTGATGGCTCTGTTGACTCTCATGGCTTCAGCGATGGCCGTCACTCCTTCATCGTGAAGCAGATTAGCAGTCAGACTAAAAGAAAGATGCAACGTAGATATTGTCAATTGCTCTTTTTAAAAAATACTATATACAGAGGCTTGTCTAATATTTGTCCACTGTGAGCTGGGTAGGACTTAAAAAAAAGCGAACAATTGTTCAAATGTAATTAATGTTAAATATTATTGTGATATTGTCAAATATATAACCTTCAAATAACAGTTTCCCATTTAGACTATCTAAAGTGTATCTGAGCATACTCACTCAAGTTCTTTCAGACAAGGGTTGACCTTTAAGGCTTTGGCGAAGTCTTTAGCACCAGTGACTCCTATAGAATTCTCCCTCAGGCTGGTAAAAATGAGCACACAAACACAGAATCATTTCTCACGGTGTCTGCAGAATCAGGGAAATCGCTTTAAGCAAGATTAAGCTTCTTCTAGTTTCTTTCTGATGCTCATCAGACTCAATGCATTTTTATCATTTCTCAGAAGATTTGTGATTCAAGGCTTTTGACACTTGACTAATCCCATGATCTGACGTATCCGGAGATACATCTTCTTTTTTTAAGATTACCTCTTTGATTCACCTGTTTACTTGACACATCTTGATTAGTACATAGAGATGTTCAAACTTGTTTTTAGTTCCAAGATGGCTAAAGTTTGCATGTAAACTTTGATGTTGACTTCTTTTAAATGATGCCAACGAAAAACAAACCAACCACCATGTCTTTATGGTTTTCATACGCTGAGATAAAGGTATACCAAAGTAGTTGCTATGGTTAAACTGTCTGGTTGCTATGGAGGGGTCAGAAACAATATAATTTTCTCCATGTCACTTTGAGTGAAATAAACCAACCTCGATGTCTGTATGATTTTGCCCAAATGAGATAGAGATAGACAAATTGGTTGCTATGGTAAACAGTCTGGTTGCTATGGAGGGTTCAGTGACATATTATAATGTTACCTTTTGACTCAGAGCTATATGAACTCATAATACTCAAATAAACTCATAAAACTCAAAAAAAGTCTCTTATTTTCCAAAGTTAAAATAGAATTCTAAGAAATTTGTTGCTAGGGTAAACCATTTAGTTGCTTGGGAGTGGTCTGTGAGTTGAGTTGATCACACAAACAAACCCCATTTGTGATGTTTCATCTTGATGCCCTTTCCCAAAGGTATAAAGCGACATTTACAACAGACACCCACCCCCCACCCCCCATTTTTGCTTATGTTCTTGTACAGACTGATGTGGTTTGACATCTTGTACACACAAAGTGTGGTTTGAAGTTTATGTAATAACTTTGTCCCTATGCAAATTTCACAGCATTCTCAGTGACTTCCCACAATTCTTTTAGTGGTACCAGTCTAAAAATATATAACACCTTGAAGGTCTGTGCAAAGTTTGGTGGTTGCAACTGGAATGGGCGAAATCTGGCTCAGAAGAAAAAGATGCGAGATGGAAAAAAATAAAGAGAGATAACAATATGAAGTTACAAGTAAAGACATACAATTCCCTTTAATGCCGGACATCTCTGAAACCTTCTTCCACGGTTAAAACCAGATCACCTTAGTGGAAACTTAGTAGACACCTTGAGGTTCCAAGCTCTAAACACCACACCTTTCCTCTACTGTTGGTTTTAGGACACACAGGCTCAACTATCGATGTTAAAGTGACATTGCAGTGAGACCAGATAACATCGTGTTAGTTCACTGGGGACATGTTTAGTTTGGGTGAGACGTACTTGAGACAGCAGAGTCCTCGGTTTGATTGAAGAGCATTAGAAAGAGCCTTTACTCCTCTATCGCTCACAGAGTTACTCTGAAGACTGAAAGAGAGAGAGAGAGAGAGAGAGTTGTGTCTGAGCGCTTATAGAATACATTCAGTCTTGCATTTTTGTGTGTTTCACCTGAGTGTGTGGAGAACGTGGTTTGACATCAGAGCCTGTGCTAGAGCCACTGTTCCCAGATCTCCCAGATGATTGCTGGAAACACTACAGAAAACATCTCGTCACAATCATCAGCTATTTCAACCGGGTTTATCTAGGTTTCACTCTTACTTAAGCTCCTGCAGAGTTTGATTCTTGGTGAGACCTTCTGCAATCCTCTTCATGCCTTCTGGGCCAATGTTATTCTTCTGAATGCTTCAGCAGAGAAGGTTGCAAGTTTATGAGGAACTGCTAAAGCAAAATGCACAAAAATACTCACTTGAGTGTGGTGAGCTTTCGGTTTGACTGAAGAACTTCAGCCAACGCCCGGGCACCTTCGTCCTCGATGTGGTTGTTTTGCAGACTATATGAATAAACACAAATGTTACGCATGAATCAGGACAGAAGAAAATAACGTTTGTGGATTTTAGTTCAAATGGACTCACTTGACTGAGATAAGGACCTGGTTCATTTTAAGGGCCTCAGATAATGTCCTTGCTCCTTTGGCACCGATGCTGTTTCCACGAAGACTAAAGGAAAAACAATTATCATAAGTACTTAGAGTTGAAAGCAAAATTATTAGACCCCCTGTGATTTTTTTTAACAAACAGAAAGATGATTTTGTTGAATTTTAAACATATTCAGGAATTTTTTAATGTTTAGCCCTACTAGAAATAAATGTATACCACAACACCACTGGTCAAAATTATTTCCATCCTCACAGCATCACACTCCCACCACCATGTTTCACTCTGGGTACTCTGTTCTTGGGGTTAAATGCTTCTCCCTTCTTTCTCCAAACATAGGCACCATCTCTATGACCAAGTTGCTCTAGTTTTGTATCTTGCCCTGGCTGGCCAACTGCAATTGTGCCTTGGGGGTCTCTCTTCTTCAGAAGTGGAGTCTCTTGGTCAACAACCTCACTCTGCTGGGCTCTAGTAGCTGTCTTCGGCAAGATATCAATTCCAGACAAATCTTTCAGTTGTGTCACAGAAGTAAAGTAGGAAGTCATTGGACAACAATAATAATTTCTTAAGGAGGCTAATAATATTGACATTTGCCTTTTTTTTTTCTTCTATTTTTTATTTATGCTACTACAAGAAACCAAACTTTGCCTAGAAGAAAAAAATATGAAAATATAGCAAAACTTTCACTAGGGAAATATTGAAATTGTGCCTGGGTTTAAATTTTATTTCAAGGATTACAGTAATGTTTCACAAAAGTTATCTCAATAGCAGTGCTGAAATGTAAACTGTGTGGTATATAAAAATATAGCAAAAAAAAAAGAAAGAAAAAAAATCCCCTGACTCCAGCGTGGTGAGGGTTCGGTTGACAAGTAGAGCTCGACTGAGAGGACCGACTCCTTTACTGATGATCGTGTTGTCAGCAAGACTAGAAAAAAAGACAAAATTCACAAAATCAAAGACAATTCCCATTTCTAACAATTTTCCTGATCCTTTAAGGTACGAAAGACCCTTTTCCTTTTCAAAAGCCCCTTCACTTTGGAGTAATTTAAAAAATAATCCAGAGTTACTGCTAACTCTGTCTTTTCGTATCAAATGGTAGGTCTACAACAATTTATTATAAGTATATTATGTGTTAAGACAAGGGACAATTATAAGATTGTCATAAAGATGTGTCAGGACTAACCAAAAAATGTATGAATTCATATACAATTATTAAATTACAGCTATCATACAATAACTGACAAAAGAGACCAGTTCAAAATGTGTGAAAAATGTTGGCTAACAGTGAAAGAATCGGTATTGCACTAAATAGTGCATTTTAACTAGCGGTGTAACAATACACTCTGCTCACGATATGATACATACCTTAGTATGTCTACGATACGATATGCACCACAATATTTTACAACAGTATTTTAACCAACTACTGAACTATTGTTTATATAACAAACAATCATTGTTTTGAGACCACAAAGCTTGGTCAAGTTTGATACCATCCATCCACTAGGGGGCAGTGCTAATGTTTGCATTCTGTCATCTTTTTCACTCTAATTGATGTAACGGATAATCTTTCTCGTTTAAAGTGTGAATATTTGTCTCCCAGTAAATGTTCCAGAAAACAAGAAGACATGGTGAAGAAGTTTCAGAAGTGACTAGAATCCCAGCAGAAGTCATTTTCTATTGCGATATATTGTTCCAAAATATAACTAACACCCCTAATTTTAACTGTTGTTAATAACATTTTAAAAACATTGTGTTACTTGTCTCTACTAATTAAATAGATGAAGGAAATTCAATTATTGTATAGAAAAATAAAAAAAATTAATGGATATCATCTAATATTCATATTATGCAATCTAGGACTAGTTTGTAACACATACTACAAAATGTACCTCAGCATCTGAATATGGCATTCTTTTGCACTTAGCAAACTACCCAACAGCTCCATGGCACCGTCCTTAAAATCATTGTTTTCCATTCTACAAAGAAACAAAAACACAAGGAAAAATGTAACCGAAAGATAGTAGTTTGGGGTCTTGTTAAATTAAGGGGTGCAAAATACCAAGAAACATGAATAAATGATATTATATATTGTATAAAAGGTTTACAAACCTTGAGGCTAACCCATTCAAATTTTGACTCCCCTATAGGGCCCCCAAAAGAGATGCCTGACAAAAAAATCAATTTCCATTTCCAATTGCTTCCTTTCGAGTATGTGATCTAATCACTTTTTTTAACAGTGTAAAAGTTTAGCACTTACGGCGTGATTGTAAACTGATGCAAGATAATCAAGTGATTTCGGCAACAGGCCACATTGAATTAATCCAAATGCAACATATTGACTTCAATTAATATGAACTGCCCAAATTCAACTGCAGAGCCCACTCAGACATTGTGAGGTTTGGGATGTACTCTTTGTAACATCTTACCTCAGTTTACTGCAGTACAACAGTTGTGGGAGGAGCTTCTTCAGAGAGGAAGAGTCAAGGCAGTTGTTCAGTTGTGTTTCTTCACTACAAACGTCAGACACTTGAAATAAATAAGCAACGACAGCACAGACTCCACCCTTCAGCTTCCCCCGCAGGTTACAGCTTACTAGATAATCTTCAGTTGATCTAAGCCACTCCCCCTGCTGCAATTCAGCTAAACACATCACCATACACACACTGCGCATGCTAACAACATCACTTCCTGATGTAGCTGCTGCATTCTGGAGCAAAGTCATAGCTGAGTTGCGTTGAGTCACCTGTTCCTCGTGGGAAATTCCCAGAGCGCTACCTAGCATAGAACTAACTGTTGGCGAAAGCAGGCCAGAGAGAAAACGCAGAAAAAGGTCAAGGCTACAATGCGATGTGGATTCCGATTGGTTAGTTTTTTGCAATGCGGCTCGATAGTGACTGTGGAAGCCAATGCGAGGCCAGGAAAAGCCACTTTCGGAGAACAAATCGAACATTGCTCTTCTAGACGATACATAGTAATAGAGTGCTCCTAGGAATTCCTGTACGGAAGAGTGAATGAATTTCCACGCCGAATTATCAGTTGTCCAGCTTTGTTTGCGTTTGAGGATGCGGTGTCCAAGATTCCCATGTTGAGTTGGAACGTCAACGCTGTAAGATCGCAATTCGGATTCGGTGAATATATGACGTTGACGTAAAAGGCTGTAAAACGCAAGACGGCCTAGAGTGTTGAGCAACTTCTTCATGCTGGATCCAGAGAGGAGTGGCCAACAGTAGTGGGTGTAGACTTCTGTCAGGGTCTGAGGAAGGGGCGGGGCCTCTGAGTTCATCTTAATAAGGTGCAGTAGTGTTGTTACGATAATATGGCAGACTGTTGGAACGGAAGATAAAATTAGCAAAGGTTTATGGTTACTCAGGTACGTCCAAACTTTTGCCGAGAGTTCCTCAGGGGTGTCCATTTGGGATGATGAACTCTCTTGGGAAAGTGAGTCGCCATCTACTGCTTTTGTCACAGAGTGATTAATATAATCTTTTATTTGTTGATGAAAAAGGGGCGGGGCTTCTGTAATACGATCAACCAATCCTGCGGGAACTTTCGCACCAATGCCAGGGCTCGACAAAAGCCAGAGTGCTGCCCCTGGTAAAAGGTTACCTCGTACAATGTTCGCAATAAGATCTGACACAGGAAGTTCTTTACGGAGGTCACTAGTGGGTGGGGCCTCTGCAAAATCCAACGAATGCTGAAATTCTTCCAATCCATTGAAAATAAGCAACACTTTACAAGATTCATTAAAAACTATTTCATCTGCATTTTCATTTGGAAGAAACAGTCGCAGCAAACGTTCCAGCGATAGCCGATCAAAACCGCACAGCTCCCAGCATGCAATGGGGACCACCAGGCTCAGCTCTGGATAGATCTCACCACTACTCCAAAGACGTATAAAATGCCGGACCATCTGACTTTTTCTGCTGCCAGCTACACCAACTGTGAGAGTCACCCGAGGGGCGTAGCTAACCCTAGTTAGAGGCGCCAATAGCTTGTCCAATCCCAGTGCTCGACCATGAATAGGCCCTGCCCCTCTAGTGATTGACACTTGTACAAGCTCATGCTCCCGCTGCTGAAAGTCAGACATGGTTTCAATGAGGAGGAGACTGAATCCATTCTCCGCAGAAGAATATTCTTTTTCTTTCAGTCTCTGAAGAAGAGCATCTTTGTAGGGTCGAACCACAGAGTCTGCAGAGAAATTAATAATTGCATAGTAACTGTATCGTATTTGAGCCATTCCACCAAATGGAAACGTTAAACAAGCATTAAAACTGCTTCATAAATACATTTTATTACTAAGCAAAGTGTACTACATACTATTCTTATTGCAAATTTAAGCTTGAACATATTAAATATTGATAAACTCCACACAGAAAAATAGCATTTACCGGTATTGCTTGCTACACTTCACCACAAATTATATGATGAGTCTTTTAAAAAGAACCTTTCTTTTGCAATGATATTTAAATCCATATATGTTTGTTTCAAATACAGTGGATCCTCAAGATACGAATGCTTTGATTTACGAAATGTTCGAGATACGAAAAAAATTCCAAGGTACGAAAAACACCAACAGTTCTGCTCTAATATCCGTTTGTTAAGTCTGACGTCGCGCTGTGCTTCCAGGTCCTGGCGCTCCATTCCCCCATTGCAGACAGTGCTAAAAGGGGGCTGATACGGTTTAAAAAACTTTAAATCCGTGTTAAATCAAGCGAAACATTATGTATAGATTATCAATAATGTGCTATAACAAGAGTCAAGGTGTTGTAAAAGAAATAACTTTATAACGTGGAAAGTACTGTTCTGTAGCGCAAGTTAGAGAAACCCTGTGAGCTCTCTCTCCAGTACGCTCGGTACAGTCTACTCTTGGGCTTGAAACCGTCATGGTGTTAGTTTTCGTGAAATATCTTGAGAAATTTTCATACGTAGTGCCATAATTTAAAAAGTTAAGGTTTCACATCTGTGTACATGGGAAGGCCATGTGAAGAGCAAAGGTAAATTCTCTCAAATATTTGAAGATTCTGTGATGATATCTTGGAGCGTCATTTAAAATTAGGATCCTGTAACTCGTGATGATTTCAGAGATTTAATTAGTTTAGTGTAAAATACACATATTTGGTAATTGACTGAATTTGTAGAATTTCCTGGTTCTATAATCATGTGCACTATGTGGCTATGTAGCTTGTGTTTGCTAATTCTTTGCTTAAACCTCAGTCCTGTTATTTAAATAAGGAATAACATATACAAGGTAGTAACAAGAAAAAACGGCACCCACCTTTTGATTTTAAATCTAACAAAACATTTAGATAAGTTACTTGAGATGGACCAAAACCCATTTAAAATGCTTAAGTATCTATGCTATTGGAAGCAATAATGGTGGAATGGCTCATTTAGTGTCAAATGCAACTAAAAAGACAACTAACCATGGATTTGGATAAGCTTGTACATAGAGGGGTGTGCACTTTGGAGGTAATCCTGAAGAACAGTGCCGTGTGGATCTGAAATTGATAAGAGCTCCACCATCAACTGCACTTTATCTTTCTGTGATGCCGTTTCCTGGATAACCCCGGATTCCAGAACATCTGATTTTCTCAGGTGTTGTACCACATTCTCCATGATGGACGGTGATAGGAAGCGTTGCAATAATGTCTGGTGTCTGCACAACCACCCAGGTTCTGAGAGCAGAATACATTATATCGAGTACAGACACGTGTTATTTGAATTAATGCTCACGTAACATAAGAAGAATTGTATTGATAAAATGATGTAAAATGTATTAATTTTCTTAAACAATTAATTCAGATAACACGTAAAAGAGTAGTTTATTTTGTTACCGTCCATTGTCTCTTTTCTATTGGACTTCAAATCCAGGTAGCAGTACTCCTGCCATGGAATCTGTGAACTTCTGTCCATCCCAGGTTGTGACAGAACAAAGTCTTGTGGAGTTCTGTTTCTTTTAGACCCTAATTGAGAATTGAGGCAAGCTTTCCCTGTAAAACAGGTAAAATTACCATGTTTGAACTCTTCAGTGCATGACAGTGAGCCAAACTTGAGGTTATCTGTATGTAAACGTATGAGCACACATGTACGCCTTTTATATGATGCAATCATAGAACATGTCATTTTATCTTTGGTTTTAAGGTGACAAAGTTTTTATGTTGATATCACCTCAGAGGAAATCATGACTTAACCTCATTGTCCACATGCATCAATAAACAGAATTTCACCATAGTAACTGTCACCATAGTAACATCACAGCACCAAAACTAGAGAACATCTTAAGCTATATCCAGCAATGGACTACAAAGAAGCTGAGGGGCAGCAAAAAAAGCTGTACTGATATCCTAACCAGAAATTCTATATGATTAATTTTAGATTATTTTAACATTGATGATTTTGGTGTACAGCTCATTTTGGCGTACGCCCCCCCCCCCCCCAAAAAAAGAAGAAAAAAGGTTATTTAAAAGAGCTATTAACCTAATCATCTGAATCAACTAATTAATAGCCTGATTAATTTCTCAAAACTGCAATCATGGATAAGACTACTGTCCAGACGGCCATAACTGATACCCTCAACCAAGAGGGTAAGACACAGAAAGAAATTTTGGGTTTTCAAGAGCTGTGTGCCAAAATCATCAATATTAAAACAATAAAGAGCTTGAATTACTTCAGTTGTGTGTAAATGAATTTGTAAATGAAATTACAGAAAATAATGAACTTTATCACAATATGCTATTTTTTAGAAGGACCTGTATTAAAGATGAAGTAGTATCTTTTTTACACCATTTTTACAAAGCTCGTCTTGTTTCTCCCAAAAAGTTTTAGTTTTTTGTGTTTTTTTTTTTTTTTACAAGATATATCCCAATAGCTCCACAATACTTATACAGTGGTACCCCGAGATACGAATGCTTCGAGTTACAAAATGTTCGAGATACGAAAGGTCTTGCGGGAAATTTTTTGCTTCGAGATGCGACGAAAAATACGAACAATAACAAACATTTCTGCTCTCTTCTTCACTTGTTTGTCTCACGTCGCGCTGCGCTTCCGCGTCCTTGCGCTCCTTTCTCCCTTTAAAGAAAGTATGCTTTAAGGGGCAGACACGCCTTAAAACACTTTAAATCCGTTTTAAATCGAGGGAAACATTATGTATAGATACCAATAATGTGCTAAAAAAAATATTATGTTTATAACGGGGAAAGTGCTGTTCTGTAGCGCAAGTTAGAGAAACCCAGTGGCACATTCTCAGACGCACTCTCTCCATCCCTTCTCACAAGCTCGGTATTCTCTCCTCTTGTGCTTGAAACCGTGTTTGTGTCAGTAATTCGTGAAATATCTCGAGAAAGTTAACTTTCATACGTAGCACCGTAATGTTTTCTGAAATTCCGTTCCACCTCCTCCAACACATCACTTCACTCAAGGTAAGGTTTCACATTTGTGTACATATTACGTATTTTGCGTGTGTTTTATTATCATTTATCACATTAACAATGTATAGATTTAAGAATTGAAGAAATGTTACTTGATTTTTCTCTGGTTTTCCATTTTTTTATCTACTTATACAGTTGTTTCTGAGAGTAACTTAGAGTAAAAAAGTTTTCTTACATGTAAAACTTGCTTCGAGATACGAATGTCACCCTGGAACGAATTAGTTTCGTATCTCAGGGTACCACTGTACTAACACTATGTTGTGCCATGATATGCATTATTACATCCCGAGTACCCCCTCAAAATACTCTTAACACCATCCTAAATATTAGATAGCAAACATTCTAAACCTAAGCTATCAACAGCTGAACAACTACCAGCCTAAAGCCCCTGACCACAACCACATAAACCAATAATCAATATTCACAAAATAGCTCTTTTACCTGGAGACTCAGGTAAATGTGTTTCTCGAAGCTTTCTTCATCTTCATCCTCCACTCATCTGTTTCTATTTAAGCATCTCTTTTGCTTCTATACATTTCCCTCGTTTCTTTGCTTCCTGTCACACCTTCATCTCTTCCTGTGCAGCCACAGATGCACTCTTGATACTCAGCAGAGTCTGACATGCTGTCTGCTTACTCAAAACCACAAAAAACCCAGCTTGTCTTCTCTGCAGAAAGACTCTAAGCTAACTCTAGAGTCTCTAAAACTAAGTTATTGACATTTTTTATTGCTTTCTATTCCATGATTAATTTAATTTAACTGGATAAACTTAAAATTAGCATGATTGAGTGAGTGCTTGGACAGCAACCACTCATTGTTATTGTATGAGGTATTGTGTAATTGCATTTTTTACTATTATAGCACAATTTTAGACTTTTTTTGTGCAATAAGGGTCAAAAGTGCATCAAATCATGCAGATTGTTGAGGAAAAAGTGTGCTATTGCTTTTGGGACATGTGGCATATTTTATCAAAATGTTTTAAAAATTCAAATCAGAGGGGGAGAGAAGCCAGAGAAACAAACTGTTTATGTGCCACACTCTCCTGCAGTGTCTCTACTAGGGGCACTGCCGCTATAGGGATGTGGGTATCTAAATTTTCTTAGTTTGAGAAGTAAGGCTTGTACGCACCGATCCCGATTGAGATTTAGCAGGGTGCTCTTCCTCTGGTTCTGGAAATATTGAGGCAGTGAAGCTCCCTGCCTGAGGATGACGATCAAATCAAAGACAACAGTGTGCCACAAATCCTCTTTTCTCCACATTTTTGTCAAACAGCTCCATCTGATCGGCCGCCAACAGTTTAAACTGGTTGACATACATGATCTTTTCTACGTGTTCTATGATTTTGTTCTGTCGTTGTCTTCTTTCCTGTGCAAAGTTGCAATGAAAATGTGGGATGAGGGCCAACGAATGGTTCTTTTATGTCCTACTTAGCTCATCAAAAGAGCCTGCTTTCAATAGTCGTTCCAAAAAACCATTCTGATATGGCACTGCAAAACTCTTTTTCGTTAGCACCACATGTTCAGTCAGAGGTGTGTAAGCTCCCAATGAACCCCATGGTTTTCGACTGAGGCACCTTCTTGCACTCAATTTTGATCAAAACCTTTTCCATCTGTTTTTTCAGTTAAAGCACACCTTTCATATAGTCCCACAAGTCCATGTCAAAGCATAACAGAGACTCAGAAGCTTCTAAAAAGCTAGTTTTCTTTAAAAAAAAAAAAAAAGGTTATGAAAAATTAACTACATTGTAAAACTTTTTGGTAAAAACCCAGCAGCTTTTTCTTTCAGTTTTGTTTACCACATATTTTTGTTGCAATAAGAACAGTTTATATCTGTAGGTATTTTTGAATAATCATTGAATTCAATAACTTTAATCAAGCCAAAATCTTCAAATAATCAAGAATTTGATTTTAGATCAAATCACCCAGCTATACACGTTACCCTATTATGTTTTATCCAATTAGTATACATTTCAATGATGAAGCCAATGTTCAAAACAAACAATACAGTCCATGTTTCCATAATCTCCAATCAAGACCAACCTCCCTTTGTTTATTAATGAGCAGGAAAATATTGTGCAGAATTACCTCTAGTTCTAATCATGCCCTCAGAAGTATTAAATAAAGTGTAGCTCATGGGAAAATCCTTCCAAATAATTCTAACAGTCAAACTGAAGTATGTCAAACATTAACAAAAATATTTTATTGTACCATTTTGGGAACATAATCTCACTCATGAATAAAAACAGTTCTCAAATCACAAAATATTAGGTAAAAAAATACATACAAAATAAAACTCCAACCACTGAGAAAGAGACAAATTGACAAAGCATATGTTTGTAGTGGCAAGACAAAAAGAGTAAAAAATACATTACAAAAAAGAAAAGGGAAAAAAGGTCAATTATTGAACATTAATTAATCAAGATTAAATTCTTAGTGAGATTTTGTGTGTGATTTGTGTCAACCTCAAGTTAAATGAGGTATGCTTATGCTGTCAAATGGCTAATGTTTGTGCATTTTGAATCAAACCGAGACCAAAATTCTAATCAACTGAAATATTTATCTTAAAAAGCATAATCCATCTTCTAAAAATTATCATCTGTGCAAGAAGACCCTCCCACTGAATTTGTAGCCCCACCCATGTTGACAAATCATGATTTTGATGAATAGTGAGTTTAACCAATAAGACAAAAAATGGATTGGGCTCCATGTTCACTGGGTGTGGCTTAACCCATCTGCAGAATGGAGACAAGGGCATCTAGATCTGAGTGCAAAGCTTCATTTAATTTCAAAGAATGTTTCCTTCACTTCTTGAATTTTAGATGAATATAGAGGCAGGTAGCTTCAAATTGGGATGTGGAAGATGTTTGTTTGTAATGATTTTAACTACTTACAAATCAGTGAATGTCTACATTGCATAGTCAAGTCAAAGTATGAGGATTTTGCCTGCAATATTCTGTGGTAAAAAGCATTCTTCTTTATTTAAAAAAGGCTGATGAAATATCCTGCAAAAACCTATAGACAAATGTATAAAGTCCACTCAATATGGACTTCAATCACACTAAAGTTGCAGTGGCGTCTCGGCCTGTTCGCTCATCTGCATGGAAAGGTAGTCTGCAGGACGCCTGTAGAACAAAATACAGATTAATCTGAACCTTTTCAATACAAACACATAAAAAACACCCATAATTGCACTTCATGGTCTATAAACCATCTAAAGCCTTTCCATGTAGCCGGTGCAATGAACCTAAACCATTGATTCGTGTTATAATACAAATAACCTAGAATCTAGATTGGTTCCACATGAGAGATAACTACAACAGAACATGACCCTGGTCAAAAGTTTGACCTTTTGATGTTGACCCTGGTGATTTTGGCCTGGTGACCAGAATCAGAAAGAGCTTTATTGCCCAGTAGGTTTGCACATACAAGGAATTTGCTTTGGTGATAGACCGAGGCAGCCATCTGCGGCGCCATCTTGTAAAGAAAGAAACAGAGAAATGGATACACATTACGTAAGGTAGCTCAAAAAGAGCCAATTCAAAACAGTCCTTCGAAGGGCACTGTAGAGCAGGTTGAAAAAAAAAAGCCATTGCGTCAAGCACATATAGACAATACAGGAAGAAAACATTGCAGGATGGGGTAGAAGTGGTGGAACCCCTGCAGTCAGCAGCCAACATTTTCCTGCAGCCATTACGGCGCTGTACTCATGAGCTGTACAGATTACAGCAGTGGGAGAAGCAGGCAATGCGGGGAGTGCAGAGAGAGTCTCCTTATCTGGCACTCAAAGAGAATGTTTATTTGGACAGCAGGATAGTGAGAGTCTCTCGCAGACAACCACAGAGTGCAGCTGGGTAAACAAAGAGAAGGGAGAGAGGAGCAGAGCGGTCGAGAGCAAGAGAGAAAGAGCACAAAAACTGACACACTGACAAATTTCTGCTACAACTGCCAGAAAAATTATAAAGTATACAAAGAAAATAACTTCAACGGCAATACAGTGCTCTCTGGAAAAAATGTGAAACCCAAAGGCGGGTCACTGATGTTTTGCGGATGTGTGAGCTTCAAAGGCAAAGGGAACTTGGCCAAAATTTATGGGAAAATGGTTGCAGCATGTTATCAAAGGATTCTGGAGGAAAATGTGCACTCACTGGCCTGGAAGCTGTGCATGTTACTGGACATTCCAACACAACAACAATCCAAAACTCAAGTCCACTTGATTGGTTACACAAGAACAAAGTGAAGGTTCTGGAGTGACCATCTCAGTCTTTTGACCTCAATATCATTGATCCACTCTGGGGAGAACTCAAACGTGCAGTTCATGCCCAAGAATTTATAAAAACCATAGGTTTTTTGCCAAGAACAATGGGCTGCTTTACCAGCAGAGAAGATAAAGAACCTCATCGACAACTACCTCAAGAGACTTCAGGCTGTCATTGATGTTAAAGGCGTAAACACACAATATTAAGAGCTGGGGTATGCAAATCTGGGTAATCAACACAGTTGTTGACAATAAATGGCTTCAACCAAGCTCTAACCATGAGTGGGGAAAAACTATTTTGCATTATCATTAAAATTTTGCCAGGGGATGTAAACTTGAGCACAACTGTAATGTTTAATACCATATAGATATAGCTCAAATCAGGAACCCTCTCCCTGAGGCAGCAGAAATATACTGTGCTCACCTTTTGTAGAGGAAGAAGAAGATGATGGCACCCACTGCAAAGAGCAGAAGAATCGAGACAACTAGACCCACCTGGAGCACCACCGACGAAGAGGCTGAACACACAGAGAGAGAGAGAGAGAGAAAGACTTATGCCAGAACATAAACTGTACAAAAATGTAGAATCCTTGTATTTCGAACATCTATCCCATAGAACACATTGTAAATCACATTTCGAACCACAAAATCTCTACTTGTGTGACCAGTTTAACAGATAACAACAATTAGGGGAGCAGTCAGAGCTGCTTACTTTTTTTTCCCTGGGCTGTTTGGGTATTACGACTTCTGATGATCACTAATTGCAATTGTTATACTCGCTTGTTTTACTGATTAGACTTCCCCAATTTATGTGTATTCGCATCCTCTTTAACTGACTAACAAGTGTTTTTTTACTTGCTGCTTAATTTGCTTTAATTAATGCATTTTTGTTTGCATTCCGCCATTTCCCGAACCCCACTGATGACCTTATTTTAAGTGTCCACAGCTGCGAGAAAAGGAGTAATGGTATTTCGAAGACGACAGCAAGCCAACTGAAGATGCATCACAGAAAAATTCAGGTCAAAATAGAACACTGTGTTTGAAATTTATTTAAATAGTGGCCACCACGACGGGGGATGACACTTTGGACATTACTATTATAATATTGCGGCCCAGCCAGCCGCCACGTCAAAAGAACGGTCATGATTTTTGTCTTTGGCTCATTGTTTGCTGTTAGCTTAGTTTAAAACAAGCATGGACGAATGTCAAAATCAAATAATGGCTGATTGATGTTTAAAATTTAATTTATGTTTTGAAAGGTGAAAGCTGCACAGCCACAGACATTATTGAGCTTATGTTAACTTGGACAAATTCAAAGGCTTAAATGGATTAATTAATGGGTTACACATTAAAATACAGTCACGGTTTATTTATTTTATAACGGGGGTGCCCAAACTCTGTCTTCGAGGCCCAGTGTCCTGCATAGATTAGCTCCTGGAAGCTTTTTAGTAAACCTAGTATGAGCTTGATTAGCTGGTTCGGGTTTTAACATTAAGTAAAAAAAAAATGCACAAGTGACACATTAAAATGTAATTTATGTTAAATAAATTAAATGATTGCACTGAGAATGGCAGCATTTCACTGTGACTTTCACTTTCAGGAGTATGTGACAAAAACAATTTGAATTTGATTTGATTGCTAATCAATTGACTCATAATTTCTTTGACCACTTTTATACAAAATTTGGGTTGGGTAAGTTAAGATGAAAAACTGTACATCACCTTTTTTTAGGACCACACCACTGGTAACAATATATCGTAGCGCAATATTTCGCAATGCAAAAGTATCACAATACATATCATGGAGCTACTAGGAGCTGAAATGTATTTGCTTTTTTGAAAGATTGTGATTCTAGTCACTTCTGAAACTTCTTAACCTTTTCTTATGTAATAGTTACTGAGATAAAGATAAGAGAAAGATTCAAAATGATCTCTCCCCATCACTTACAGTAAAAAAGATGCCTTAATGCAAAAATGACCACTAGCCCCTAGTGGATGGAGGAAATAAAATGTTCACATATAAACCAAAATAGACCCTAGCCTTCTTAGCTTAGCTTCTTAGCCTTCTCAAACCTTTCTTAATTCCATTTTTTATATGATTATTTAGTTAAAAATAATGTTGTAAATTATTATGATCCATAATATCAATGGATCATCCCCCTCTGATTTCCACGAACAATGCATCGTATCGTGAGCAGTGTGTATCGTTACACCCCTAACGAATAAGCAACAATGTTTGTTAACCTCCATCAACTTGTCGCTCCTGTGCAGCGGAACACAACAGCTTCTTTTCGTTGGCTGTTTGAGAGATTTGTTTTTTCTGCTCTTCAGAAACAGCAAGAATTACCCCCTGAGCAAACAACTGCCCAGCCACGCAAGACACATTCAAGCCTATAAAAAAGTGAGAAAGCACACATTAGCATTAGCACATGATTTGGGCATTCGTATGTCAGCAGATTTCTCACCTTTCATGTGCAAACTTGAGATGCCACAGTTACACAACTGCTCGAGTAAAGCAGCAGATTCCTCCTGGCTACAATCTAAAAGGAATCACAACGGTTAACTGTGTTTGCTTGTTATTCGCTTCATTCGCTTCTGACAAAAATGTCTAAATGCATCTCCTCCTAGAGCCCTTGAGCTACAGCCACCAACTTATATCCAAACTGGTCAGACTCTGCTCGCTATATGTTTTCAGACTGGCACCACTAAAGGAATTCTGGGAAAATCACTGAGAATGTTGCAGATAGAGACCCTCATATCAAACAGACCACACTTGTGAAGGTCATCAGTCTGTGCAAGAACGTGCAAAAACCCCAGACTCTAGAAGGGATACTTTGTGATCAACATTGAAAATGTAAAATGAAATCGTAGAGAAATGGGGGTTTGTTTATGCTAATCATAGTAACATATTAAATGACGTCACTGACGGCTCCCTAGCAACCACATCTCAGCTTTGGTAAACGATAAAGACGTGGGGTTTGGTTTTGCTCTCCACATCAATCATTTTGGCATATAACTTTCTCAGCTAAGGAAAATACAGAGAAGGGATTTGGTTTATAATACTCCTATTCGCATGGGGCCACTTTTAAACATTACATTTACATGCACAAATTTGAGCCACCTAGTTACATCGTTGTTACGCCTCCGTAGATTTATCTGCAGAATTTAAAAAGAGTTTAATATATGAGCCTAATGTATGTTTTGGCCTGAGCTCATATTTAAATGATTGTGTTTGTATCAGCTGGTTTAAGATGGTCTTTGCTAGGCCTGAGCTCATATATAGATGACCATGTTTGCATAGGTTGATTTGAGCTGGTTTAAGATGGTCTTTGCTAGGCCTGAGCTCATATATAGATGATCATGTTTGCATAGGTTGATTTGAGCTGGTTTAAGATGGTCTTTGCTAGGCCTGAGCTCATATATAGATGATCATGTTTGCATAAGATGATTTGAGCTGGTTTAAGATGGTCTTTGCTAGGCCTGAGCTCATATATAGATGATCATGTTTGCATAAGATGATTTGAGCTGGTTTAAGATGGTCTTTGCTAGGCCTGAGCTCATATATAGATGACCATGTTTGCATAGGTTGATTTGAGCTGGTTTAAGATGGTCTTTGCTAGGCCTGAGCTCATATATAGATGATCATGTTTGCATAAGATGATTTGAGCTGGTTTAAGATGGTCTTTGCTAGGCCTGAGCTCATATATAGATGACCATGTTTGCATAAGATGATTTGAGCTTGTTTAAGATGGTCTTTGCTAGGCCTGAGCTCATATATAGATGATCATGTTTGCATAAGATGATTTGAGCTGGTTTAAGATGGTCTTTGCTAGGCCTGAGCTCATATATAGATGACCATGTTTGCATAAGATGATTTGACTGTTTAAAGATGGTCTTTGCTAGGCCTGAGCTCATATATAGATGATCATGTTTGCGGTGATTTGAGCTGGTTTAAGATGGTCTTTGCTAGGCCTGAGCTCATATATAGATGATCATGTTTGCATAGGTTGATTTGAGCTGGTTTAAGATGGTCTTTGCTAGGCCTGAGCTCATATATAGATGATCATGTTTGCATAAGATGATTTGAGCTGGTTTAAGATGGTCTTTGCTAGGCCTGAGCTCATATATAGATGACCATGTTTGCATAGGTTGATTTGAGCTGGTTTAAGATGGTCTTTGCTAGGCCTGAGCTCATATATAGATGACCATGTTTGCATAAGATGATTTGAGCTGGTTTAAGATGGTCTTTGCGACGCCTGAGCTCATATATAGATGATCATGTTTGTATTAGATGGTTTGAAATGGTTTAAGATGGTCTTTAGTAAGCCTGAGCTCATATTTAAACGGTCATGTTTCTATAAGCTGGTTTGATTGAGCTGGTTTAAGATGGTCTTTGCTAGACCTGAGCTCAAATTTAATTGTATAAACTGGTTTATGCTGGCATAAGAGGACATTTACAAGGCCTGAAATCACCTTTATTTGGTAAATTTTATGCAAGAGCTGGTTTAAGTTTATGCTTTTACTAGGCCTGAGCAATAGTGAGTACTGGCATCTGGTTGTGTGCATTTGTGTTTATTCCCTGACCCGGTTTCTCTCTGATGATGTGTTGATCTTCCAGTGTAATACACAAATCAACAGTACTGGAGAAACTTGGGTTTGGGCAGTGATTGATCAGGCCAGGAGTCGGCTGAGAGGAGAGCCAAGGAAATAAAGCATCAGAGACACACCGTGAGAGAGAGCCGCCACTAAACAGAACACACACATACACAGAAAGAGAGAGAACACAACATTAAAACAGTTAATTCTTCGACAAGTGGTAATAAAGTACAACAAACCCCAAAGCACCTGATTGTAGGGGTTTCAATGAATGTTGTGTTATGCTGAATGATTCTCTGCAGCTCTGCATCATGGGAAAAAACAAGCCAGTCCAGATGAACAGAGCCGGGTCCGAAAACACCAGATCCAGATGCCTCGAAACAAAGCAGTATTGCCGCCAACGGAACCAGCGGAGGAAGAGCCTGGTCTAAACATACAAAATTAATCAATCAATTCTTTATTGAGGACATTGTGTAATTGTAACCTAAAGGTTAGCTCAAAAGCTTTAATAATAAAAAGAGGAACATAAAGACAACATTAGAGAAAAAAAAAGCCACAGAACTCATTTTAGTAAATGATAAGACATAGGGGCTGGTTTCTGTAACTAAAAATGAAAAGGGGAACATTATATTGTCACGGACACCTCCATAGCAACCTGACTGTTTACCATAGTAACCGTTTTGGTGTATGACTATCTAACCTAAGCAAATTATTACGTCACTGACTCCTCCAGGAACCAAACATTCATAGTCGTTCATCCTATAACCAGAAGGTTGTCGGTTCAGTCCCCACCAGGCCATTCTGCCATTGTGGCATTGGTTCATCCACATTGCCCTAAATGGATGTGTGTGACTGTTGGGGTGTGTTTGGTGGTAGAAAGGAGGCCATAGACACTAAATGACACTAGAATGCACCAGGGCAGTGTGTGAATGTGGAATGAATAATGTTCTGAAAACTGTAACGCGTCTTTGAGTGTCTAGAAAAGCGCTATATGAATTGAAGGCATTATTATTATTTTGCTATTAAAATTTAAATGCCACTTTTATAAGCCAACATTAAAGCTTCTCTACAAACTTTAGCCATCCAAGTTATTTATTGACATTTCTCTCTCACTCACCTGCGTTAGAGTCATTCCCGAGAAGAAACAGTCCGTCATCTCCTGTGCTGCCAGTGAGCGCAACGGAGACTTCTGTATTGTCCTCACCAAAAAACACCAGCAGTAGGCCAGTAAGAGGAGTGCGAGGTGGGCCACTGAGCTCCACAAACACAATCCTCTGAGAAGAGTGATTTTCTGCAGGAAATTTTCCCCATTCACTAATAAGGATCCCAGTTGGTGGTGCAAGAGGACAGTTGTTTGGACCCCTTGGTGTGGGAGATGCCACCTTAGAGAGGATAGTATCAGATTTGGGGGGGGGGGGGGGGGTTGGTAAAGGAATGTTACATTGAGGAAAATATTAAAATATTTTGGGCATTGTATTTCTTACAGCAAAACAAAGTTTTGATTAAACCAGTCGGCTCCATGCTCACCTTGAACGTACTGAGGTTGAGTCTGTTGGGTCGGCATCGGCTCAGAGTCTCATCAGAGACTAAAAAACTTGTGTCCTCCAGTAGAGGGCGTTGTCCAGGCATCAGAGCCTCGGTCAGATCCCAAAGCTTCTTTTCAGGGCCTCGAGTGTGATAAACCACTGCATCCAATAAACCATCTAAAGGAACATTCACCCCCTGCTGGGATGGAGGAGAAGTGCTGCGGTACAAAGCCACAGCGTCGGGGCCATTCTGAACAGTGTTGGATGGGATTCGGATGTCTGGGGCGAACTTGGAGCTACCAATCTGGAAAAAAAAGCACATTTATGTAAATATCAACAATAACATAAAACTAGATGGATAAAGTTTTTGTGTAAAGTAAAATGCTGTTTAAAAGAATTTTTTTCATTCCCCAATGTCACTATGAGCGAAATTAATCAACCTCTTTGTTTCTGATTTTACAAAGCTGAGATTAAACAGTTTGGTTGCTAGGGAGCTGTGAGTGATGTCAAAAAAATTGAAATGGTAAATTGTTACTGTGATTAACATAAACAAATCCATACTTTTTGGTTTCATCTCTGAGATATTTTTGTTGCCGTTCCCCATTTAATTTTAAGGACCATTATAAGTCAATGGTAAAGTTTCAACCATTTATAAAGCCTAGGGTTCAAAAACTTTTACTCATTGATGATTATGTTCTTGCAGAGACTGATAACCTCCTCAGGTGTGGTAAGTCTGAAATTTATAAGTGGTTCTCAGTTTGAGTTACAGTTTTACAAAGTTTCAAGCTATGTTAATTCTCCAGCATTCTCAGCAATTTTCCAGAATTCTTTCAGTGGTACCAGTCTGAAAAGATATAGCAACCAGATTCAGACCAGTTTGTATACCTTGGCAAAGTTTGGTGGTTGTCGCTTGAGTTTGAACTTGAAGTAGAGTATTTTCTACTCAGTACTAGAACAGATTGACTGATCAAAAGCATTAAAATGCCTAAAATAAATAAAGTGCTAATTGCTTCAGAGTTGACAAGTGTGACTCAACCATTTGACTCTTTAGCTCCGCATATGCATCAGCTCACCAGGAAATAACCCTTGTCATCTGTGTAATATCCATTCAGCTCCAGCTCATAATAAACCAGCCCCGTCTGTCCATTGATCATCACCAGCCAGATTAAGTCCAGAGACATGCGTGTGCCTGATGGGTGCCACAGCTCAATGAACTCCTCGTCCTCGGCTCCTCCAGGAGAGTCACAGTTGATTTCGTTCAGTAGGAAGTCAATGCGGCTGTCTATTGTAGGCCTGGGTCCAACTGAGCCTGGAAAAAAACCTAAAACATGAAAATTATGTTAATAAATGACGAATACCAAAAAAATATGTTTATGATGATGACAATTTTATAAATAAATAGTCTTGAAGAAATATATACTCATGTTTAGCGGGCAAGACTGAAACCAAATGCAGTCATTGGGTTTTCCAGGACTTTTTGGTCTTGAAACGAACAACCCTGGATCTCTTGTCCACTGGGCAACCCCACATCGACTGGCGTGAAGACCCGCTGAGAGAAAACTGCATAATACAAACATACAACAGTTCAATACAATACTTAAACAGGGAATCTCATGAGGAGCACTACTTCTGTACTCAAGTGGTAGCAACATGTGGAAGATCAATACTAGTTTGTATAGGTACAGATGTCAACACCAAAGAAATGAATATTATAAAACCATTTCTGTAAAATTGACACGAGGCAAAGTTTTCAAATCAGAACCAACAAGGCTAAATATTAAAGGTACAATGATAAGGTATAATGTGTTAGAGGTATAATGATACCTCAATATTAGGTCACCAAAAGAATATTAAACAAAAAGAAAATTAATTAATAAAAAGGAAATTAAAACACAAGCATCGTATTGCCTTCTTTTGTGAGCATTTCAATGTTCAAGCTGTCAAAGTAAAACTTCATTTAAAAAGATTTAGCTGATCACAATGTCATATGGTGACGCGGTCATGACACATCTATCACACCTTTAGTTTGATAAATAGTGCACAATTTTTATGTTTCACCATATTTTACAATTTTACATTAGATTTGTCCGGCATTGCTTGTGAGAGTGAGGCAGATATGTCCAACAAGGAGATGACATTGGTCGAGCAAATTGATAGGTTGACCCCAAAAAAAAAAAAGAAAAAAAAAGTCCAGTAACAGAACATAATGATCACCTTTCAGTGAGAATGAAGGGTTTTCTGCCTGGGATGAGCATCTCTGTCAAGTTTTCACTGGGCAGGTTTGTTAAATCACTGTAAACAAATGCATCGATTGGTTGTTCGGGAATGAGGGTTCCATTCTTCAGTAAATCTGAGGAACTAGGGCCTTTATAAAGTGCCAACGCTGCACTCTCTGGAACTGAAAGAGAAAAATGGACACTATTAAAAGCTTTTGTTCAGTTAAAAGATATGTCATTAATATATACATTTTAAAGTAGAGTAATGTTATGTAACAATCACATGTTTATAAACTAAGAACTTATAAACTAAGCTCTAAAATCCTCATGCTGCGGAATAAACTTCCGGTCTGAGTTTGAACTAGTTCTCTGACGACTTTTAAAACCAATTTTAAACCCCATCCCTTTAGACAGGTCTTTTTTCCTTGATGTGTCACAGTATTATAACTGCTGCAGAATTTCTCTGCTTTTATGCCCATTGTCTTTGGTTTCTCTATACGGTTTGTTTTATTTGAGACACCTTAAATAAAAAGCATCATTGTTATTTTTTAGCTGTTAAAACTTGATTCATCCAAACCATACAATCAGTTGATGAGTATTATTAGATTAAAATGTACCACCACATCAGACAGAGCATGGTTTGGGAAGAGCAACTCATTCTGATGATGACTACCAGATGTTTTCATTTAACACATTCATTATTCAGCCCCTTTTCAATACTGATAAAATTGACATAGTCTTGACTGTCCTGACTCGAGAAGTTCTAATTGTTTAGTTACATAATAAATACTTGCTTTTTTACATTTACATTTTTTTGCATTTGGCAGAAGCTTTTATCCAAGACAACTTACATATGAAGGAATGAACACATTTGGACAGTTCTTGTTTCATCTTGGGTTAAAGGGGAATCTTTGATCAGCGAGTTGGTGTTCGGCTCTCTGTAATTTGCATTTATTATTGTGGGACTTTTGTATGTCCAATCAGCATGAAGGGGAGGCCAATAAAGACGACACCTCTTCATCCCGGAGGAGAGGGCAGTTTGAGTCAATCCAGAGAATAGCAAGCTTGTCTTTTGATCTAGTCAGCTTCCGAGTTTAGACTGTGTAGAGTTAGTGTTTATGAGTTATTTCTGTGTTTATTTAATGTTTTAGTGATGTTTTAATTTTTGTATAGGGACAGTTAGTGGGTGAGAGGAAAGAAATAGCTTCACCATTATTTCATGTTTAGTTTGGGACAGTGGGTCTTGTAATCCTGATCATTTTCCGCATAATAATTGGTTCTTTATTCATATTTTATCTTTAATGTTAAAATTCCCTCATTTATCCTCACCCTAGACAGAATAAATAGAGGGGCTTAACACCCACCTTCAATGTTTGGTTCTTTTTAGCTAAGTTTAATTTATTTGTATGAAAAACATGAATTCCCATCGATAATACCCACCACCCACACCAGTTGCTGCTTTAGGGTACCCCTTACACCTAAAAACCTTGGGGAAACACTGGAATATATTCTTAAGATGCTATCTATAATTTATTGAAATACTAACTCGTGTATGGTTGTTTGGGCTGCAGTGAAACAAAAAAATATTATAATAAAGTGATCAAGTACCTGGCAAATCAGCGGTGCTCATCGATACGGTAAAGATTCCCGGTACTTCCGCTCTGAACTCCAGAGTCTCCCTGAGTAGATTCCCCTTATTCCCATCGTAGAGCACCAGAGAGACTGGTCCTGTTAAAGAACCAACACTGAGCTCCACGAGAACCTTCTTCTCAGACTTATTGACCTCCACCTCACTGATCCAGATGAGTTTAGGAGTTGCTGCTGGGCAGTGATTAACCCAACCGGGTGTAGGAGGACCAGTGTTAAATGTCCACAGATTTTCAGATTCCCAACACCTCTGTATAGACTCATCCCCTTCGAAAGCGGCCTCGTTTTCCAGGAAGGGCATCAACCCAGGAGTTAAAATAGACGCAAGACCATCAGCTCCATCAGAGGATTTTCGAGAAGTGTATACGACAGCATCCAACAATCCTACACCAGAAACAAGCCCTCCTTCAGAAACCGGAGCCCAATTAGGGCCGTAGAGGGCTATGGCATCTGGGCCATTCTGTATGGAGTTAGGTGGTAGAGAAATAGCTGGACGTGGGTTTAATTCCGAAGATCCTATGAGGAAGAAACCTCGCTGGTCTGTGTGGTGACCACTCAAATCGATGACCCGATAAGCAGAGTCGCCGTTGCCATTATAAAAGACAAGTGTGTATCCATCCAATGATGTAGGATTGGTCCCGTCGTAGTAGAGCTCCACGAATTCCTGAGTGTCCAGTTTGGGATTGTCACAGTTCACCTCACTGATGATTAAACATTGGTTTGTGTTTTTAAAAATGGACAAAAGCAGCAAAATCAGTTTTATATGCATGGCTGCTGCCCAGCAGATAACTTTCAGCTTCTCATAGTAAATGAATGGAGCTGTGGACGGAAATCAAAGAAAGTTCAAACCACACGAACATGAGAAAGAGCAATACTTCTCCATTTTATACAGCTATTCAAAAACTGCAGCAAAGTTGCGAAGCATATAGCACTACACCCCCTGAGGAAGAAAGTTAATGTGATGATGAGTCAAGATGATTCATTATATACTAATAGCATATTATTAATAGATAGAAGTGATCTTCCCCTTTACTCAGATGAAGTGTGAAAAACAACTTCCATGATCTATTCATTCAACGCTTCATTTTCTTAATCAACCACAAGTCTGTAGAAATAGCTACTAAAACTACAAAACACACCAAACAGTCACGTTTTAAATTAATATATAGATACGTTTCCACAATTAAAACAAATAATAAAACCCAGCTCTAATCCTAAGTAGTAAAAATGACTGAAGAGCTAGTGAAAACATTTGAATTGAAAGCTTAACTAAAAAAAATGAATCCACTTTTTAATGTTGAAAAATAGTTCATTACTAGTGGAAAGTCAAACACAACCAAGCTGTGTTTTAGAACATGGTAAGCTTGTAAGGTTGTTGGCTGGTCGAGATTAAACCAGTTAACCGTTACCTGTTAGAAAGCACAGCTTGATGGGGGAGTCACACTACTCCTAAACCCAATGAAAGCATTCCCATAATATGCCATATTTTGTGTCAGGGTTATTATGTTTAGATAATTTTCCTCAACATTCAGGTGTTGGTCGTCTACCATATCTTGGTTTCTGACACATGACCAGTTTAGTATGCTATTAATTGTTATTATCAACAATTAAGTATAATGATGAGGGAATGTGGCTCTTTTCCCCTACTACTATGATCTGGAAAAGGCAATTTGCCATTTGGTGAAGAATCTTTCTTGATTACTCTCAGAGCTGCTAAGCTACATTTAGGGTAAATTGCTTATTTCTCCAATGAAAGCATTCCCATTATATCCCATATGTTGTGTCTAATATGTTTTGATAATCTTCTCAACATCCAGAGTTAGTTGTCTACCATGTCTTGGTTCCTGGTTTTGTGTGGTATTATTTGTTGATATAAATAACCAAAAAGTAATAATTGTGAATAGAGAGGGAGTGTGGCTCTGCTACTACCCTACTACTAAAACCAAGGATAGGCACCAAACCATTGCTCTAAGTACGAATGAATAAATGAATTAACATTCTCTCTACATGGATAAAATCTGTTTTACAGGATAGTTTGGAGCATTTTAGAAGTGAAAATTTGGTTCAACATAATAAATGCCTCATAATAGATTGAAAGTGTTATTTTATATTTGTCAATTGCTTGTAATGCGCGTCGCTTTGGATAAAAGCGTCTGCTGAAAGCATAAACGTTAATGTTAAATGTTAGAGAAGAGCACGTTTCCATTTCAGGCATTAAAAGAACTCTGCTGAGATCCTTGTTGCGAAATCAACTAAACTCACTAAGTTTCTGCTTCCTCGTCTTAAACGCACACTCGATATCAAAACCAAATCACATTATTCTGGAACTACCAGGAAAACAAAGACAGCAGACAGAGGGAAAAGAATCCGTGGGAACCTCGCGTGGTTGTGTTTATCAAACCGAGAATTTCTTACCGTGTCTCCCGTTGGTCGGTTAAACGACCCCGAACGAGTGCTTGGAAGAGTTGCAAAAAGTTCTGCGGTGAAGAAGAACCAAACCAACCGATCTGATCCGGTGGCTCTGCTTCTTCCTCTCGCTTGCGTGGGTGGGCGGTGAACCCGAATGAATCCACGCTCGTTCCCGGAGACATAAATCTGGTTTCCCACAATGATGCCTCCTCTAGCCTTTGTGTGACGCGTTAAGGGATTGCTTCACATTCTCGAACTGTGCCGTTTCTAATGTTTGCACAAAAAGTACTGAGATGAAAAGCAGATCGTATTAGTTTCGTTTGGTATGGTTTACATTTCTTTAAAAATAAATAGTTTTCTGTGTGTACGTATTCCTTTTTGGAGCTTTACACAATGTGCAAAGTTTGGAAAATGGTGTAAACAAAATATGCTTATTTTCATCACTGAACAAAATGTTGAAAATGAACAAAAGATATCTAAATCTAATATTTGGTGTAAACACCTTTGGTAGTTCATCACTTGGACATTGATTTTGACAGTACTAAGCTAGTTGTTCCAAACATCTTAAGTGCAGGCTTTATTGCATCGTTCTCTCTACACTTTATCCCGTGGGTTCTGTGGGAGCCATACTATCACTTCCAGAAAGTTTTTATTCTTTTTTATGCTAATACTTCTTTATGGCTTTGAGTTTGGGATTGTTGTCTTGCTGCAGTATAAACCTCAGGCCAGTCATACGGTTCTCTGGTGGCATTGCTTGACGGATAAGAATTTATTTCCCAGCGGCGAGATCTATTAATCCATTACTCCATTTGCAGCAATGCAACCCCAAATGTTCAAGGAGCCTTCACCCTGCTTCACTATTCCCTATATACATCTTATTCAGTTTCCTGCCCTTTGACAACGTTTCATTGGCTTCCGGTGCATAATATTCTCAACATTGCCCATTTTTCTTGCTTCTTCAAAAAAAGCTTATACGGCACATCTTGAAACCCTAGTCTGCTTTAAAAAGTTTGTTTGTGAGAGATCTTTGATGCAATACGATGAGCTTGTGCCTATAGTTTCTGTGTTCAATCTTGCTAAGACAAAGAGACTTCTATATTTTTCTTTTGTTTACTTACTATACTTCAAGTAAGTTCAAGTATACTTCAAGTTCCTAAAGCATTTGTTGTTTACAGCTTTTTTTCACACCTGCCAAAACTTGTCCACACTGCATTAACTATTGTGTTCTGATTTATTTCTATGAATATTATAGGATACATTTCTAAATATAGTTACATGATAAAATTCGTTTATGAATGGTAACTTAAGTTACAATTTCATATTAAAATGTAATATATGAAGGACACAAAAGAAAACAGGTCACATATTGACACCTTTATATACCCAAATCTGTCTTTTTGAGATGCTAATGCTAGCCATCGTTAGCCCTTAGGTCCAAGTAAGAAAAACTTTAACATAAAAATAAAAACACTTGCTCACTCTTTATCGGTTCAGTTGGTTAATCTATTACTTAATAATGATAATTCAAATATTCTAATTTAATCAAAAAGCTAAATATAACAAAGTTTTTTTGTCAACGTTAGCTTTCGTTTGAATGGTTTTTAATCCCTGGTACACTAACAAGTGTGTCTCACTTAAAAATATGAATATACATGACCTACGTATAATTTAAAGGGTTTTATTTTGCTGTGGGTTTGATTAATTTTAGAAGATAAACACCCCCAAAAATCGTTCAACATCCTTGTCGTATTCACCTGTATTTTCGCAAATTTAACACCAGAGGCTGCTGTCGTTTCGATTTGAGTAAAATGAACATTTTTGCCTGTAAAATTAAGTTTATGTCCTAAACATGGCAGTAATCATTCAAATGAACTGTAGTCACGACAAAGGTGTAAGGGGGTATTTCACAGAGGAATAGTTGACCAATAAAATAGTATGGAAGACCAATGAATTTACTCAACGCATTATCTTTCCAAGATCCACAGTCAAATGTTTAAATTATGGTGATCCATTTATGAAGGAAAAACTTTGTTGTGCATTTTGAATTAGTGTTCTGTATCTGGTGAAAATAGTTATATAGTCAAAAGAAAAGAATAATTGAGCTTCAGCTAAGAATTGTTTTTGTTGCTGATTTCAAAAAGACTTTATTTATGGAAAGATTAGCATTTGCATGGAATCACCTTAAGATGTTTAAAACGGTTGTATGAAAAATACCCATTTAATTCTTCTAATTTGAGTATCTTTCTCTGATTATTGATGAAGCCGAGTTTGAGCTCCTGTTGTCTGTTTCTTTAATGATTGTTCTTGTTCCTAGATCTGACAGTGGGACATCTGGACCCGTGTAGGGCTGTCGATCCATATTTGAGGAACAAAATTGGAAGAACTGTCTCAGATTCACAAAACCCTCGGTACAGTTTCTCCATATGGTATCTGCAGGTAAGCTTAGGCCTCCAGGGGAGGTTTTGACAGGCTGATTACAAGTGTGGTTTTGTCACGCCGAATGGAGAGATTTTATGTATTTCACGATGTGTTTGGCTTCAGACTGTGAATGTAAGCATCTGTTCATTTAACTGAATGAGATCATGACTCATTCTGGCAGACAGACAGGATGTTTGAATCATCATAGTGTAACACCCAACAGACGCCTGTACAAAATAACTCTCTTATAGCCACTACTGTTGTTTCAACGGCTCATACTTGTCATAAATTCTGCTCTAGCATTTTGGAAAAAAAAGGATTAATTCTAAGACTAAAATTTAGTTGTAATTGGGATTAGTATGGAAATCTACTTCTTGCAAGTTCCTGCCTCTCGCCCAATGTGCGCTGGAGATAGGGACCGGCAGACCCAAGTGACCCCAAAAGGGAATGAACGGGTTGGAAAATTCATAAATTAATGAATATATACATTTAAAAACCCAAGTAATTTGTTGTGATAGCTGGAATTTGATTAATGGAATTATAACATTCTCCAATAGTTCAGACATTTAAGATTACAAGTAGCCAAAGACAATGATGTAGAGGCCATACATAGATCAAGAAATTAACAGTATCCCAAGATTCCCAACTCTGCTATAATGGCACACTAAAAAAAGTCCCATCTCGACTCAGAGCCCTATATTTGACAGTGTGTCTAGTTGTACTTTTCTCTCAAATATGTTGCCATACTCTGTACCTTTTGAAAGATACTCTGGTAAAAGGAGTCCATGACAAAATTAATAATACATTGAGTGTTTTTCTAAGTGCTTAGATTGGGCTTTTTCCATGGGTTTAACCTTTTCAAAAAATCACAATCTTATTCCATCACTTGAGGTATGTGCTTAATAGAGTTTTCTGAGTAGGAAAACATATTAGTTGAACTAAAGAAAAAGGCAACATTCATGACCATCTTCTTTACTGCTCTGGTCAACAGTTTTGAAGTTTCAATGAAAAAGTTTACAAGAGACTGAACTCAAATCAAATTTTCTCTGCAGAAAAAAGCCAACAGAAGCTTTATCAAACAACCAGTAACCATCAAGAGGCAATAGTTGACACAACCAATAATGAATTACTTACTGGCACATCGTCATATCTCTGCCAGCTTTCTGTCCTCGTTGTGGCTACTCATATTTACTGTGTTTAAGAGGCTGCTTGATGCTAGATTTTGCCTTTGTGCTCAACAGTTTCTGGGTGATTGGTGTTGGGTCGAGGGACTCAGACAATTCGGTCAGCCCAGAAGACAACAACCTGTTAAGACTTTGAAATTACTTGAGACGAGACAAGTATAAAGTTTTAAAGTCGGCAAGCGTGCGCTCGTGTTGCTGACTGGGGGTCAACCACAGACAACAACACCAACTCCCACCGCCTTCCATCTTTATTTATATGAGGCAGTGGTACTCTACTCTTTCGAGAGCACTTACTAACTTAACCTACTTACTTACTAACTTAACATAAGCACTTACTTACTAACTTAACTAACTAACTAACTAACTTTAAAAAAAAAATATCTGAAGGACTGATTTAATCTCTTTTTCTGTACTAGCTTGAAAGTGTTCTATGTCTATGTCTTCTGATCAATCCACTTTTTACCAAACTGCTTGATGTTTACTCCCAATGTAAGTCGCTTTGGATAAAAGCGTCTGCTAAATACATAAATGTAAATGTAAATGTGGTATATTATTGGCTGGTTACACACATGAGACAGAACTTTACTTCTCATAAATGTGTCCTTTCCTGCACTTGACCTTTCTTAAGTGGTCAGGCACACAGATGTCTGAGAACACAGAAGTTGTCCCATGGAAAGCAGAAGTTTCTTATGGAAAGTACAGAAATATATTTCTGGAGTCAGCGTCTCCTTAGCTAAGTTTTCATAGTGAGTATAATAATTCTTTCTAGCAAAGTTTAGTATGAGAGCAGCTTTATAAGCATTACATTATATGAGGTATTAAGGTTATATTGAGGTTACTATGGTTATACTGAGGTAGACTATACGCTGCATTGTTAAATGATAAACACTGAAGAATTAGAGAATTAAAAAAATAAAAAGTCCCAACAATTGGTAAGGTTAAAGGTACTGAAAAGAGAACCTGGTCACCACCCTGGAACATTTTGGACCACTACCTTAATGATCATTCTTTCACAATAACTCCCTTCATGAGGAGGGGGGTACTGTCAGGGTTCTTGCCTCCTCCCTCGTTGAACCCTGTTGATGTCATTGTGTATACCCAGTATACCCGTGTTTCTTTCCCCTACTGACTTGTTCGTATGCCTGTAATCAAAGTTGGATTATTTAAGGGCTCCTGTCCTTAGATCTGCTTTACACACAATAGATTTACATATTAGTATTTATAATCTATTCATATGAAACTATCTGGCTTAATACACGACTTATTAGCTCATGTTCATGAAATGAAGTACAACATTCTCAACAATTATTCTCTTTGTGTAAAACAGAGATTGTGCCAAATCTGGGGCTTGTCTGGGCAGGAATCTAATTTTAAAGTGTTAGCTGTGTCTATTTTTAACCATGTAAGAGTGCGAGTCTGGATCATGCATGTGTACTGTTGGTGCTGTACAGTATGTCTGTGTGCATTTGAGTGTGATTGACAGTCATTCAGCAGATGGTCTCTGGCTGTTTGTGCTCATCCTGAACTTATATGGGTCAGGTAGAGCATGGATTGTCGTTACCATGGAAACTAGGTGTCAAACATGACTGCAGTCTCATCACTATGATGCTTTGGGATCAAAGACACATTTGTTTTTGTATGGATAGTAGTATATTTAAATTTAAGTTGATTTATCAGGGTGGTGCTAAAGCACCATTACATTTTACTCATTCCTCTCTGCCTCTTCTGGGCACACTACTATCCAAAACCACCAGATTTTAAGGCTCTATCCATCGTTCTGATGCCAGTGTGAGTAATAAATCTTCTGTCTGGCCCAGAAAACTCACAGGAAGATGCTGCTCTATTTTGCTTCCAAGAGGAAGAGGAATAGAAGTGGAGCAGAGGAAATAAGGCTAAGTCAGGCATGAGTTTGTTGCTAGGTTTCAACTTTATTACTTAAGTGTGATTTAGACAAATGATCAAAACATAAATCACATATGTAGTCCAGCATCAAAGACCAAGTGTTTTCTGTTTCTGAAATTGCATCATATTATGCAAAATCAACTTTTCTGACATTGTTTCAGTCTTGTTCCCTCATTAAAAGTTAAAAAGACGCCTCAAGTTTTATTTAGAATCTTTCAGGCATGTTTGTGTATCCTGTCTTTCTTTTTTGTGTGCTGAAAATGGCTTGATGTTCTTTGCAACGCCCATAGTTCTTACCCCATTGACCAATCAGATTAATCGCTAGTACAGCTCATCTCTACGCAGATTGGGTGCCCCACCTGACCCCAAAGTGCTGAAGAACAGTGCAGAGAAAGTGTGTTTTCTGTCGATTATAATGTAATAGCTTTTAGCAATTTGGCCATGAAAGATGGGCGATGAGATCGTCCTTATCACCAAGTAAGATTTGTTAACAGACCCAACGTTACAGAGAGCTGTGCTGCCTAATAAATGGTGATACCTAACGATGCAGTGCTAGTATAGAGGGGTCAAATATTTCTTATTACTGCTTTAAAAATTGCATGATATGGCCCCTTTAATATTATGTTGTTCACATTGGTCAAATTTTATTTAAAATGTTATTTTTTTATTTAAAAATTCTCTCTTTTTTTAAAAATTAAAATCACATTCAATCTCTTCATTTTCTAGCCTAGGCTTATTACAGAAATGGGTTGAGATTTTCATTTAGGAAACTTTTAATTGCTCACCTATTGGTTACTGATTTGCATACTCATGACGTGTCTTTGAGAGACGCTGTATTGGCGTTTGGCAGAAACGTTATACAACGTAAGTCTATGAGCCAGAATCTGATCCCTAATCAGACGCAAACGCACTTTCACCAAAGCTGCATCGAATGTCACAGGCTGTTTCATCGTGGTATACCAACTTCATTTATTGATGTTACACATTTATGTGCTGCTAGCTCTGTCTTTCCCTCTGTTTGACGTTGAGAAGGAGTTGCTTGGTGGAAATGGGGCCTTTCATGTTCAGCCTTGATGTAACCATTTGATTCCTGTGACATCGTCAATGGTGTGAAAAAAAACTGTTTTTAAAAGAAACAAACTAGAATGTCCAGGTTTCGATATTTGATTCCATCAAATAAAAACATGCAAACACTTTTAAATCAAAACATCAAGTCACAGCTACAAGAAAAATTACCTGTAAATTAAAACAATGAAATGAACAAATGTAGCAAAGAGCTTCTTCAGCAGCAAGCGGATTAGCGCAGTAAGAGAAGGATCTAAGTCAGGCTAAAGTTACGGGTCCCAACATGTCCTGAAACAGCTGTCTGAAGATGAGCGCTTGTGTTTCATATGTTGCCTTTTGCATTATTACATCTGATAAAACATTGAGACATTTTTGTTTATCGGTCTTTTTCCATCTTTGTTGTTTTCGTCACCAATGCCAGCAAAAAAGCTAACACCGTCTTTTCAGCGCTGACATGTCCACTCTGGCTGAGTGAAACACAAGAAGTCTCACACTCCTCTAACTTTAGCGCTCACTGATTGGATATTTACACAAAGGAGCAGTGATTGGAAATTTTTCTCACGGACGTGCATTTCATTCCCTGACATCTGCCTTTTGACATGGGTAAACTAATAATAACACAGGCAGGAGTTATTAAACTGAGAAACTGAAAAAATGTGGTTCACAAGTGCATACCGAACAGTTCGGTAAAAAAACGAGTTTTGTGACATCCCGAGTTTTGTGACAGACCCCACTGCCAAAACTGTGCATCTCGGAGCATTTCCAAATATGCACGATTACGTGAAAAAGTAGCTGTGTTTCCATGCACCTATTGTGCATTTTGGAACATGGTATACATTTTTGAAAATGTGCATAAAAATTGGTGAGCACAATTAGTTGGATAAACTTTAAATCTGATAAGAAAAAATATGCATAAGCTACAATGGAAATGCATTTGCAGAATAAATGCCAACTGCAATGCAATGGCGATGCTTACATCTAGATGGACAGTGGATTTTAAAATTAACTTGGTACTTGTGGTTAGAGCCTCAGTTCCTATTCAAGATTGTGTCAATTGTCTGTCATCTAAACAAGAATATTTCCACAGAACCCCCAAAAAGTTCCCAATGGACTTGAGGGAAACACAAGAAATGCAAACTTTGTATTCAAAGGGCTTGATAGAACTTATAAACTCAGACTGTTGATTATTATTCTTTCTGCTCAGCAGAATATGTGATTATGTACAAGTTCTAAACTATTCAAAACAGAGATAAACATGTTTCTGTTATCTGCCCCATGAGTGTGTTTGTGCACAAACCCTCGGCAGCTTTAATGACTTTGATTAAGCTGCGTAATGAATCAGTGTGTGTGTGTGTGTGTGTATGTGAGAGCCTGTGTGGGGTTGAAAGTTAATTAGCCTCACAGATACGTAGCTGTGGGTAATGAAGAATGAAAGAAGTCAGTAGAACTTCAGAAAGGTCACAGAAAGGAAGTGTTTGCTGTACTATGGCTGAGAACTGAAAGATAGTTTTCAAGCAACTCATTTTTCCTTTCCCCAAGCGAACAGCAGAGAAGCGATAGATTGCCCTTGACTTTTATTCAACTGACTCGTGTAAGCTTTAACATTATCCGGGAGCTTAATGAGGATTTAAGGTACTAAACTTTGATTTCAGACAGTGAAACAAGCTCAGGATTATTCTAACATCCCATAAATTAAATAAAAAAAAAGCCTTAGAATAAAAAATGTTGAGCATTATTGCAATATTAATATTTTATCCACAATTATTTGACTTAAAAAGACAATATATTGGACCGTAAACACACCTAATCGTTGAATTTGATTGAATGATATTTCAATTAATAGTTCTTTTCATTAAAATCCACATCGTTTGATTTGGATATTCTCCATACATTACATAATTTCTTTACAGTTTAAAAATAAAGGCAAAACTAGAGGGCAAAAAGGACAGTGAATAATGGCTCACAGAATAGTTCAACACTGATGAAGGTGGCATTGAAAGCTGTTCTCGCTCATTCTAGTAAAAAAAACCCTGAGAGATGAAAAACTCCCTGCTGTTTCATTCCCTGTCTGCATGCCTTTCATTACTGAGGGATATTTGAGGCACTGGCAACGAGGTCTGCTAGTCTTATCTACATTTTGTCCTTTTTTATTTGCTTCACTCCATTTCTTTAGTCCTTTTTTTCTCCCGAAATCCCTCAAGACTGAGTCTGAACACCCGTTATCACCACAACTTAATGAGCTCCAGTGCATTAGTGCCAACACACTCTTTCTTTGATGGGCTGCTGGTATCTGTGGTCTTACTTTTGCCTGCAATGTAATTGCGTATTTATTCTACAGCTTGTTATTGTTTTATTTCAGCGATGGAGAGAGAACTATCGTTTTAATGGCCTTTAGAGATGCAGGAAAAGATGAATGAAAGAATGTCAGAAAAGGCCAGGGACTGAGGTTAAGCGAGTGAAAGAGCCATTAATCACAAATCTCTCGTCTTTAATGATGTTCAACTCTTGTCAGTTGATTAAAATGACACATAATTGGCTTTTTAAAGATCATCAGGGTGCTTTAAAGACTTGTGTGCTCTTTGGAGGAATGAACACACAAAGACATTGAGATGAATGGAGTGAGTCGACCCAGACGGGGTGAATGTCAGAGAATGTTAATGAGCGACGGGTGAATGATGCGATTGATTCGGCTTGAACTCTTGTTTGTGATGCAGTAAGACAGTTCTTTCAGACAGCTCCATTGTCTAAAATATACATTAGTCTGCTATTTTATTTTCTGTCACACAGGAGGGACAAAAAACACTGGATCAGGAACTATTTACAAATTTATTTACAGATATGAGTAATGTACGTAATTGTAACGTCCCTTAAAGGGGACAGAACCCAGTGTTTTGAAGTCTTTTAGGTATCCAACAGCAAAAAGGTCCAAGGAACCCATGATGAATAGTTTGAGCAAGGTATTCCAACTGAGCACATGGAGAGATGGTTGAACCCAGAAGAGACACAGCAATTTAACAAGAGATCCATGGTGGCAGGAAGCGATCATGTAGAGTTAGGGGGTATGAACCGTAGATGTGACACTTGAGGCGTTACATGGATGATCAAATCACCAGAGGGAGATGGATTGAATGTGTGCTCTGATTGGTTAAGTGCACAGAATCCGTGACGGTTTCAGTTTTAATTCTTTGGGTTCCCATCTCATAGAGTCTTCAGCGGACATAGAGTGATTTAGCGGACATTACCGATCAAGTTCCTAAACTGCACAAATCCCTTTCAAAAGCGTCAATGAGAAATGGACAAAATAATGGGAATAAGAAACTGCTTCTCTGCATTATGAGAAATGTAAGCACGAAATAAGAGGCTGGATTTAAGAAGCTGGATACAGCCATACTTTAAGAAACAAATATGCACAAAATGAACAAACATGAGTAGTTAGAAACATAAATAACCACAGGTTGAAATGTAGTAACACTAAGCAGTTGAAATGGCGAAAGGTGAAACACAACTTATCATCTTTGAATCCAGAATCATGTGGAAACAACCTTTACTTTTGGTATAACAGAGATAATAAATGGCATAAATAACATATTAGTACTTAAAACAATCAACCATTGATAAACACCCTAGGTAGAGTTACTTAGAATAATAGCAGGTTGCAGTTAATCCACTCCAGTAGCATTACAGTGTGATAGAAAATTGTAACTAATTGCATATAATATTAATATCAACGACAATACCAAATTATGTTCTAAAAATATAATGTGTATATTATATATATATTGAATCTAAAGCATGTCACTGTGACTCATGGGATGACATGCTTTCTGTGTGGAGAATATATTTAAGGGGTTGTCCGTTAACTTCCTCTTTCTCTTGGACTGACACAGAGAATGAGACAGAAGAGAGAGAGGAAGCGTTGGGGCGCCCCATGAGGCTCGAGGTGAATGAATGTTTATACTTACCAACCTATCAATGCAATAAATAAACCTTTTTCCTTTCTGTTCATTACGATCCCGTCTCTTGAGTCTTCAATATTAAAAGGATAATGTAAAAATTTGATTACACAGTCAACATTAGTCGACTCTTCTGTGAACAGATGTACTCTTCTAAACACTGGCTCACTCCCAATTTAAAATAAACATTTTCTCCAGCTGGACACATACAAAATACAAAGTTGCACAGGACAATCTGGGTTTGATTCTCCATCGCGATGGTCCTTCCCCTTCCATTCATTTTACTATCAATAACAATAATAAAGGTGTTTGCCAACAAAATTAACTCTTAAAATAAAGAACTAGAGAAGCTGTCCAGCTGTTACTCTATGCAACAGAAAATCTCATGACCATCTTAAAACTGATTTATTGTGTCCTGTGTAGCTAGCTGCATTCATCCCTTTGACTTCTAACATGAGCAAGAGTTTAGGCGGAGATGTGTGTATAGTGCATCACTAGTTGGGGAAGTAGTGTCCAATATGTGTGGGGCATCTGTATTTCCAGTGTCTTTGTCATTAACTCTGTCATTAACACTTTACTTTATGATCATAAGTGAACGTAAAAGTAAGTTGGTTGGTTGTTCCCAGAGCTATGGATGTGCACTACCTGACCCAACAGACAATGTACCTACCAAGAGCAGATTCTTTGGATTCTTTCAATAATCTCTGGAGGCTTTCTGTTCCACTCAAAAGTGGATTTAATTAATTGTAATGAAATATGTGTATCTTCAGTGTCTTTGTGGTTAACTCTACTTTTAAAAAATTGAGTCTTTAAAATCTTTATTTGTCCATCAAATCTATGTTAAAAGAGCAATCACTTGATCTGGTTTCACAGTTCATGACCCTTTTAAACTGACACTGATCGAGTGAAAAATACAAAACACAAAGTGATAAGCATTTTATTTATTTCATGAACTGTTAATCATTCATAACAATCTACAACTGTTTCACCACCTTTACATTAGCTAAATAACATCTAGATTTACAGATATATTCCATAGTAATTTGAACAAACCTATTTCCATGTACTCTCCCATAACAAACAAACAAAAAAAACAATATATTACAGTATTAAAGAGATAGTTCACTATATGATTACTTAATTTTTTTCCAATTATATGATGCTCATTACTCAGTGGCTGTAAATGAACCCTTTCAGACCTTGCAGCCATTAATATGGACTTAACATTTAAGCTCTTGTTTCTTTAGAGATGTCACTCAATGAAAGCCTTTTTCTATAGGGTTACCGTAAATATTAGGTTGGTTATATTTATAGGATTGTTCATTCAGTGCATTGTCATAGAAGCTTGTGTAATCTGTTCAGAGAAACTGTTCAAAACAGGACAATGGAAAAGCAGCATTAGCTATCTAGATATGGTTAACTTTTAAATTACGGTACTGCACATGGAATGGTTTTGCCAGATTGGCTGGTTTCATAATACCCACAGGGTTGATATATGCATTTTTATACACAAGGGTTGACAGAAACTTAATCTGGTTTCTGTGAGCACCCGCTTTATGAAGGCAAATGTCATGTTGATGGCAAAGAATAATAAAAAGAAAGGTTATAGCTGCAAAAGTACTTGAAAAATCCTTATTTTTAACCAACCAACTAACTGCTCAACCCCTTAACCAATCAACCAAATGCTCAACCAATTAATCAATCGACCAACCAACAAAGCAACCAACCAAGCCAGACACCCACTAATCAACCAAACATCCAACTAACCAACCGCTCAACCAACCAACCACTCAACCAACCAACCAAATGCTCAACCAAAATTCAATCAACCAACCAACCAAACGTCAAAATAACCAGCCGCTCAACCAACCAACTACTCAACCAACCAACCACTCAAACAACTAACCAACCAACCAACCAACCAACCAACCAACCAACCAACCAATCAATAAACAGCCAACCAACCCCTCAACCACTCTACCAACTGCTCAACCACCAACCAACCGCTCAAATAACCAACCAACCAGCCAGCCACTCTTAAGTCATTTAGACTGATACTGATTTAAATTTCCCTTTCTTCAACAATGTCTGAGCTTCCCCTTTCTTCCACCCCAATGCCTCACTCGGGAGGTATAAGCAATTCTTGAGTATGAACTTGTGAAAGGGGTCAAAACATGTACTAGAAGGTATACCTAATAAAATGGCCACTGAGTGTGAGTTTCAAATACAATCTTTTATTGAATCAGGGTGAACTGTAATACTGCATACTAATCGTAGCAGAAAAGTTTCATTTCAGTCTTTAGGTTGATTCCATGTACTTCTTTGCTACACAATATCTCAAACAAGAACACTCTAACTGCTCTATACCTTCTAATATCTATATCTAAAGCTTCCTATGAAAACAAACACTTTACTTTACGATTATAAGTGAACGTAGAAATAAGTTTATTGGTTGGTTGTTCCCAGAGCTATGGATGTGCACTACCTGATGCAACAGACAATGTACCAAGAGCAGATTCTCAGATACTTTTCAATAATCTCTGGAGGCTTTGTGTTCCACTCCAAAGTGGATTTAATTAATTGTATTGAAATATATTTTGAATGAAGCAATATGTATTTCAGTTTTTTTATTAATAGTTTACAGAGTGTTCTCTTTGTTGGGTCTCTAGAGTTTAGAAAAACATAAATCTAGCGCCCGGTGCATTTCTTCAGAGATCTCATAGAGAGATGCTCAAATTTCACATCAAAAACAGTAGAGTTTTAATAAAAATCCCTGTAAATGAAGCCTTATATAACTGTGCAGAGGAAGCTTTGAAAACTCTGAAATCTCTCAGGAAGTTCAGATGGGTTCGTCTTCAGGTTACAGTTGCATCCAGCCCTCAAATAACACTCTTCTGTTGGCACACAGTTGTGAATCTGAGAAAAATGCTGAATTATTACTGTAGGAAATTACTGTAGCTGCAATTCCTCAACTGGCCAGTGGAGGCAGATGTCAGACAAGAGCAGTTTCCCTATGACGAACACATTAAAAGTGCTCATCTGTGGTGGAAATTATTATAATAAACTGTGTTTCCATTGCTGGCTGCACACAATTTTCCAAACTCTGTTTCTCTATGAGAAATGTATGAATTTTATATAATTAAAGCTAGCACTAAATTGACATTTTTACAAGTACCTTTTATTGATAACTAAAGCTATGTAAAACTACTTTTTGCATGTAATAAATTAAATGCTGTCTTCAATAATTTTTGAAGAGTTTGAATCCAAAACAATTGAAAAAACCCAATATAACCTGTGTTTTGACAAAACTTAATATGTCGCTCGTTAATTCCTGCTGAGTTTTTTGTGATAGAAAATTATTTATTTGATGAGCCTTAAGGAAGCTAAAGCATTCCAAAGATGTTTAAAATACAAGAAATTTAGGTTCTGGAAAGAAACCAGTGATCTGCTGCTCACCAAAGAGAAAAGCTTTTGCCAAACGGGTTTCTGAACTTTCTGTAAAACTACTCACTTCGTCTTTGGTTGAATTTTTAACATTGCACAGAAATATTGCAATAAAGGAGTTTATTTTGAAAATACAGCAAGATTTTCTTTTTATGCAAGTTGTGGTCTAATATAATTGATGATGTGCAAGTTTGGCTCTTGTCATAAGTCTCAATCACTTTTAATTTATGGTTGTATTTTGTTATTTTTTGCTAAAAGTTACTTTATTTTGATAGAATGAATCTATGGCATTTTGGGGGGGAAACGGGTAATGGATTCATAACATTTTATGGAAAATAACTCATAAATCACATTATAGATTTAAGTTTGTTGATGTTTTTATAGATGCATTGCAATCGATTACAGTTTGAAAGGGAAATATAACCTTTTCTATGAGAAGAAACCCCCCCTTTTCTCGAGTAAACATTTATGTGTTTATACCCTTTTGGAACCAAACTCTTCAATTAGAATATTCATATTATAACTAACCACTTGAAAACTAATAACCAACGTTTTATAAAACTACAGTCAAAATTTCACAAAAATATCGCCTAAATAACACAAATATTAAACATATCCCTTTATTCCGTGAAACATTTTTGGAATGAGTGAACAGTATTTTTTTTTTACGCTACATTAGCTCTAAGATGAATTCAAGAGTTTCTTCACATAATCATCGAGCACTTTTCCATGCTTTAACTATTGCTACCTTGAACATTAGGGCTTTTCACACTGTAAGCAACCCTAGGTCAGTAAAACCCTGGGTCCATGGCATTCATTCTGAACCCTCCATTCCTGAGCTCAAGATGTTCCGTGTCATATTTACAACTTGGAATATAAACCTGTACTTGAACAGGTTTATTCAACACCTTGAACAGGTGTTTTGAAGTACTGTTAAAGCACTTTCTTAGTGTAAAAAAACTATTATGGCATTTTTGTGGTTCTAAAGTAGTTCTTTGTTGTTTCTAATGTGCTATAAGCAGATGGTGGTCATATATATCTTACAAGAATGTATTTATTTATGTATAAACATTTGATGGTTGGTTCTAAAATGCACTCTAAATATCACCTTTGAGTGTTCGAGCTAAATAGCACCTTTGATGGCTGGTTATTTGAAGATAAGTGCTAAATGGCACCAAAAAAGGTTCTCCTGTGATTACGAGCCATAGAACTAAGTTTGGTTCTATATAGAAACTTTTTAAGAGTGTAGAGTAACAACTAAATAATATGGAACATTTGATAGAAATCCTCCAAAACTGTAAACATGGATGTAGTTGGCTACAAAGCATCAAAAATGAACTTGAAAGGTCACCTTACATTATGTTTACCTAGGATTTAGCACCCAATGTGAGTTTAGATTCCAATGAGCTAGGGTTACTCTTACAGGTGTGAAAATCCCGTTTAAAGAATCTGGATCCAGCTTTGTCTTCATACACAAATCTCGATCGGAGTGGTCATCATGACTTTGCTCTTGTCTTGGCGGTTCGGTGATGGACTTTTAGAGGATTCCTCTCTAGAAGAGTGTGGTTCAGATATGATACTACGTTTTAGAGGGGTAGGGCGCAGACCAGAAGTGGCAGATGTAGGGGAAGGGTCTGTGTGTCTGTGGGCGGAGCAATGTGTGACACCTCCCCTTGAGACTCTACAAGAAGCTCTTCGGCGATGATGATTAAGCAGGTCGTATTTAAGGAAATAAAAAACCTCTTTAACTCCACACCGACGCTCTGGCTCCAGTGCCAACAGTCGACCAAACATGCGTAACGCGTCATCAGAAAAACGGCGCCACTGGGATGGAACAGCACCTGGCGGACCCGCTCCTCGTTGCCAACGTTGGAACTCAGAAAAAAATGCGTCATTAGGGAGCGCTGCCTCCCAAGGGAAGTTTCCCGTCAGCATGCAGAAGAGCAGAACACCAAAGGCCCACACATCCTGGGTTGTTGCAACGGTAATACCCTCTGTCAAAGAGGCCTGGCACACCTCTGCTGCTGTGTATGGGATGGTGCCACTGATGTGTTTGATCCGGCTTCCTGCCCTACGGGTCATTCCTAAATCTGCAAGTTTGACCCGTCGACATTCGTGGTCGAACAGCAGAACGTTTTCTGGCTTCACATCCCGATGCACGAGACTTTTACTGTGCATGAAATCCAGAGCCAAACCCAGCTGTTGAACACAGCGCTTCACCATCTCCTCTGGCAAACCTGCCTGCAACACATCAAATGGCCATGTGGTAATCAGGATTTCAATACACACTATAAATCTATATTAATAATTGTCCACCTCAATTAATTCATTAACATTAATCAGGGCTGCTGCTGGCCAATTGGGTGCCCTAAGCGGCAATGTACTGTGTTGCCCCTCAAAAATGCATCCAACCGAATATCACTAAATACCATGTTTTTTTTTTCTTCAAAAAAAAAAAAAATGTTACATATTCTTGATATTCTGTGAAAATTATAGAATACACCTCCTGGCCTGTACATAAAACGATGCAGATCTCCTTCTATAGTGTACAGTAAGCTTGGCGTGAATAAGAAACTGGAAAGCTTGTGCTGCATTCCAGAAACTTTTAAACATCAGAAAGGAGCTGGATTCAGCTTCTATTTATAATGTTCTATATTTTAAAAATATTTCAAAAGATAATGTACACGTAGATAAATACATTTAACAATAATATTTTATTATTAATACACAGTTTATGTATTTCTTTGTCATTAAATTGATTTTTTCCTTTGAGTAAACGGGAAAATGGTGCTACCCTCTGGCAGTTGGTTTCCTATGCAGACTGTATACTCCGCATAAAGGAAGTGGTGCTACTGAACTACACACACATGATTAAACATACAGGTAAAGACATAAAATGTAGGATTATATCCCTTTATTTCTGCAAATGTTGAAGTTCTTGAATTAAGTTAGAAATACATTGAAAGCTTTGGAAACTTTTTTTTGGCAGATTTTGACACTAGATTTCAGGAGTTGGTTATTGGAACCTAAAATCGATGAAAAAAAATCTAAAACAAGCAAGCAGACTCTTAAAACAAGGTTTAAGAAGATTTAACAGAAAACGCAGCTTTATTTAAGTTAAACATTAAATATGATTCAGCTAAACATATGCAGCATTTAGAAGAGAGAAAGATCTTTATTTATACATTTTTTTCTGGGGTGACTTCTAACCTCATGGAGCAGCACTGCTTGCCTTCTGCAGATGCAAGCTCACATGTCAAGCTGCATAGCAATCCCAATTTAAAGGGGGGGGGGTCGTGTCGTTTTATAGCACACTCAAGTTAACAGTTTTAAAATGTCTTTCCCCGTGATGAAGTCAGAGCTAAACTCTGGATTCAAGTTGTTGGTTGGCCACCAACAACCAACACATCGAAACTATGGAATTGTAACAACCATTTTCCTCGAGAAAGCCATGAGAACTTCTATCCCACTTTAGTGCAGCTATGTGTGCATTGTATTGACTGTTATAAAGAATTTATCTTTTAATTCATTTTTATCACAATAAACACATACGCTACATGCGCCCATCCCTTTTCCTTGACTCAGTGCTCGTCCATTCCCTGGTGACCAGCAAACGGAACTATTGCAATGCTCTGTACAGTGGACTCCCAGATAAGACCATATGTACACTGTAAGTGGTCCTTGACACCCTGGCTAGGGTTATCTTTAGAACCTTGAGAACCTATATCACCCCTGTTCTCCCAAAGCTTCTCTGGCTTCCAGTAAAACAATGTATTCATAATTAAACGATCCTCATCACATTGAAATTTCTGAATAAACGAAAGCAATGTTTCTCCATGTTACTTTTCCGTCCTCTTTCTCTCTCTCTCTCTCTCTCTCTCTCTCTCTCTCTCTCTCTCTCTCTCTCTTCACTTTCTGCAAATGGAACCTCCACTTCCACTGAAAACACTGATGGGTGGCAGAGCTTTCAGATTTACTGCTCCAATGCTCTGGGATAAGCTTCCAGACTCCATTCGCAACACTACTTCGCTAATTGGTTTTAAAACTAATCTTAAAATGCACCACTTTAGGCAGCCATTTGCACTGTGAGGCTGTCCTACCCAGTTGGTTTCTCTATTCGTCTATGCTGATTTCTGTTTTGATCTCTGTTTGTTTAAGTATTGCTGTCTTATTATAATTTGTAATAGTTAGTGCAGGATTGAGTGCACCATTGAGGACAGAGGAGCTATTACTTTTGGTACAGCTGTAATGTTTTTGCGATTTTATTTACCCTCACCGGCCACATTAGGTACACCTTGCTTACTAATGGGTTGCACCCTCTTTTGTTTTCAGAACTGGCTTAATCCTTCATGCCAAAGATGCAATAGATTGGGATTGAGTTTTGCCAATTTTCTCTTTCAGACCGTCTCTGTAAACGGCTGTACGTGAAAATTGCAAAACATCAGCAGTTTCTGAAATACTCAGACAAGCCTGTCTTGACCATGTCCACATTCCCAATTCATTGAGTTGCTGCCATCTGATTGGCTGATTATAATTTTGCATGAATTAAAAGTTATACAAGTGTACCTAATAAATTGGCCTGTGAGTGCACAATTTTTAAAGTGTAAAATTTCCCACTGTTATCAATAGAAATGGGAAGCTGAATCCGAACACCTCGAAGCGTAACAGAGCCTTAAGGACTGCCACGTCACACTTCCAAATCAAGGAAGTAGAGCCTTATAGTATGTGATTTTATCAGCTTTGCATTTACTCAGAAAACGGTGACCATTACTATAAGAGATTTATCAAATGGTGAACAGTCAACTCTTGCAAAAAGAAACATTTAGCAAGTTTTAAGATAATGTTAAAGATACCTGAGGAGGGATGATGTCAAAGAGGTCTCCAGCGGGTGCGTACTCCTGGCCGAATACATAGCTATCGTGAGTCTCAAACAGCACATTCAGCACTTTGATGATGAATGGGCTGCAACCAAGCGCTGCCGTCAAGCTGTATTCCCGCAGAAAACTTCGTAGCTTTGTCTTGTTCTTACTCACATACTTCAGAGCCAGTTTTGTGCCTGAAATACATAAAATAGTGGAACAATCTGGAATTCATTTAGGGCTTGTTGTGCATACTCTGATGTTGGGTCGTGTTATGGTGAAAACGAACAGCAGGTCATTGGTTTTCTTGGTAATATTTGAGCAGAGCATTCTAGGAGCTGGAACTATCAAGGTTTTGGGTTGGATTCCCAGGGAAAAAATGTCTGTTGTAGAATTTGATTACGTTGTACATGTATCAGACTGGATCAGTGGGATCCAGAGGAGTTTCAAGAGACACTCAGTTTCTTTAACCAAAAAATCCAAATCCTATCAAAATGATGGTTAACTATTTTGGACAATATTCTTGCATTCTCTAGTTCAGGCGACTACACTTTAAGCACAGCGTAGCCTAAATCAATGAAAATGAGCGATTCAGTATAAAATGAAAAGGTGTTTCCATAGTAATACTTTTAAAACTCAACTTTGTCCTGTAAGACCCCTGGAATTTGAAACATTGCTATATTGTTGACTGTTATTGTTAGCAACTAAATTCCCTATATGGTCACAAATATCAAGGACCTCAAGATACAAGTTAAAACAATGTATGCTGCTATTTAAGCACAATGTGACTCAAAATAAACATTTTATTAGGGTCTTAATGTGGAACTAATTTATCTATTTGAACTAAAATGCTAAGCTTTGCTAACAAACCTTGGAATCTGGAGAATGGCGTATTAAAAACGGTTAGACACTTCTTGTTATTTCAGGACAAGATCGAGAATGAGCCCATGTCAATAAAATTAAACAACATTTAGACCTCAACACCCACCACCCCCTTTCAGCATTCCCCCAGATCTTTCTCACTGAGAATAGAGCACGAGTTGACACTCACCCTGCTTCCGGTGCATTACTAAGTCCACTTTGCCGTAGGTGCCTTTCCCCAGAGGAGTAATGAGCTCAAACTGCTCCTCCAGTTCAGAGGCGGAGAGAGAGATGATTGACAGAGCCTGCATGTCTTCCACTGGAACCCCCCCACTAGAACTAGAGCCCTGCCCTGCTTGGGGAACACACACCTGCGCACTGAGAAACACACACACAACGATTCACATCAATCAACATGTCTTGTATAATCACACATTTTCAAGTTTCTATGTAAACATTTAACGCTCTAGATGCTTTTTCAATCCTTTTTCATCTCTTATCTCTTTTGATCCACTGTAACAGTGACATTTCGCTGGGCTTAATCGCTTCAACCCCATTGGCTTCAACCACAAAAAAAGAAGTGCCATTGTCATCTGTTAGAATCTTGCTTAGCAAAAATGAGTACATCCCACTACATTTGTCAGAAAACCTTAAGAATAAACCTTTTCTATGAGATACAACACTACTCTCACAAACAGGATTTGTTATTTGCACAAAAAAAGAGATTTTCCTGACAAATTCATTCAAGACCTGAGTACATCCCAATTATAGGAGAAAAGCCACACTTAAGGCTACAACATTCCAAATAACAGACATTCAACCACAGATGAGTCTAATGATTCATGTAAGAGGCGTCCAGCAGACAGGTGACTATAAAAAGGGCATTGCTTAACAAAGAAAAGTCCTTCCCATGTCATACTGTCAGCAATGGCTCCCCATGGAAGAAAAATGTCACAAAATCTGAGAAAGGAAATGTTTACACAAAAAGGTGAGGGGTACATGAAAATCAGCAAAGGTTTGCATATCATTCAAAATACTGTAGCACAAGTGATACAAAAGCTGAACAAAGATGGAAGTGCAACCATCTTACAGAGATGTCCAGACCATCTGTGGAAGTTACCATCTTGACAGGTGCAGCAGTTCACTGCAGTTAGCTACAGCAGTAGAAAGCCAAACTGGAGTGACTGCTTCCCGCGATGGCAAACGGCGCACACTACAGAGGAATGGCATGTATGGGTATCATCCACAAAGGAAGCCTTTGCTTCAAAGGAAGCAATGCACAAAAAAAGCACACCTTGAAGTTGCTAGGGCCCATGATAAAAAAGATGAAGACTACTGGTATTCTTTGGTCTGGAATGATGAGACAAAGATCGCTGTTTTTATAACTAATAGTTTTAAAACTGTATGGTGTTGTAAAGGTAAGGATTTCAAAGAAACATTTATGGTGCCTACAGTGAAATATGGTGGTGGCAGTGTCATTATGTGGAGCAGCAAGAGCGCTGCTGGTGTTGGCGAACTCATCACTGTACTGTTCTGTACTGAAGGAGAAGAAGCCGCCATCGATCAGTGAACTTTTCAAACATGACAATGATCCAAAACACACATCTAAAGCTACTGCTGCATTTCGGAAGAAGAACAAGGTGAAAGTGATTGAACAGCCGAGTATCTCCAGATCTGAACCCAATCGAACCCCTGTGGGGAATTCTGAAGCGACAAGTTCTGAAGCATCCAGGCTCTAAAAGAAGTTCTTCTTGAAGAATGGAAAAAGATCTATGTTGAAATATGTCTCCAACTTGTTCATTCCATGCCTAGAAGCATTGGGGCTGTCCTTAGAAATCACTGTGCTCCTACAAAAAATAAGATGTAGTAGTTTTTGTTGCAGGGTGTATTCATTTTTGCTTTAACCAATTTGAGTAAAACTGAAAATTTTGTGATTCTTTGTTAGATTATTAACCATAATTTCATGTTATGAAGTTAATAATTGTTCAATAAAACTCAGCATTGTGAAAAGTTTGGAAGTTGTTCCTTTGTTCCCAATATACGGATCACGACAGTATGTTGACACTGATGACCTTGTGGTAAAAAAAGCAAGATGTGAGACACAGGCTCAAGTGTCATGCTCTCTCTATTCCTCACTCTTCTGCCTTGTTCAATTAAGCTATAAATAGAAAAAAGGAAATCTTACAGTAGGAAGTAGCTTTGAACTTGATGTTGGCTTTAGAACGATCACTTAACATTGGTTTCCAACATTCTTCAAAATTAGGGTCTGATTGAGATTACAGAAATGTGAACTGTATCTTTAAATGTGAAATCCTTGTCCTTGTTTTGAGGAGGCTTTACATCTTTAGAGTTCTCCCTGATGGTATCCGTCCTTCTGCTCTGTTTAGCTCCTTCTCTCTGTCAACAGTCGGCTGTGAGAAGAAGCAGTGAAATCTGTGTAAATATTTCAGCATCGGTCTAAATCACAGAGCTGCTGGGAAATAAATGAATGAAGCATTGACCTGGAACCAGCCCTTAAGCTTTTAGCTTCATTCGTCCTGACGGCACTGCTCTGAAAACATCAACAAAACATGACCTTATAGGCACTGGGCACTTCAAAATGAAAATTCTGTTCTCGTTCACTCTCCTTCCTTTTGTTCGAGCCATGTACAAACTATTCGAGTGAGTGACTACAAACACTGACATTGGAGGATGGGTTTATCATATTAAATACACTTTACTTCATTGTCTTAAATGTGGCAAAATCTATGGCCATCAAACACCATTGGTATGCCATAGAAGTGCTGACAATTTTGCTACAGTACCATCCTCTGAGCTAAATACTTACGCTGTCACGCTGTCTCTCCCATAGAAGATTCCTGGTTCAAGTCCAACTCTTTTTGTGCCTTGCATTTGTCCAGGAAGTCCCCAATGCTGCATTTTTTATTGAAAAACACAGTAGTTCTCACACATTCTGCAACAATAGATAGGGCGCGGGGCTGACCAATAAGTCAACTACTTAAAGGAAAATAAAATGAACACATGAAGTCCCTCCAAAAGCACCAATCCAAGTCCAGGCCAGCATCAGCGCCCTTTTCCTCCACAGCAGGATGAACACATACACAGTCAGACATGCAAACACACAATGGACTCACCTGGTGGCGCCCTGCTGATGCTCAACACCATGATCCTGCATCTAAATGCTGCGTCTGCGTCCGGTCCCCCGGCGCTGTCTAGGGGATCAGATCACACTTCCATCTCTTGGTCCAAAGAGTTGGGGATGATTCAGATTGGATGTCAATCCAGGAGAGTTACAGTCTGATTCAGATCATTTGAGAATCTGGATTAAATGTGAATCTAGTCTGGATCTGATTCAGATCAAATGAGTATCTGGATTACATGTGAGAGCCGAGATCAGATTCAAAAGAGATGTGTATCCAGATGAGATTTAGATCCATGAGAGTACTGATCTCTCTTAGATAATATGATTGGATTACTAATTAGTGTGAGATTCCGATTTAGATCAAACAAGTGTTTGAATAAATTTTCGCGTTAGGTTTGAATCCAGCACAGTGGGTCATATGGTGATTCAAAATAGTCCAAGTCATAAGGATCTGCAGAATTTCCATCCAAAACAGTCCAGTTCAACTCAACTCAGATGAATACGTATCTGATGAGGGTGTAATCCTGTCGAGTTCAGATGAGGACCCAAGCTAGATAAGATCTGATCAAAGACTGGTTCAGAGGAGGATCCAAACAGAGATGAGGAAACAATTCTTGAAAGATTCCTGAATAGCAAAGATTAGATGAAAAGGGTTTAGCAGATTCTGGATCAGATGAGGCTCCAATTGCAGCTTTGTTATGGAGCTAACACTGCGCGTGTCTCTGCATCCTCAGCGCCCTCTCCTATGGAAGCACAGGTTTCCTTTGTGAAGGAAGCAGCCGAGCACGAGGAGAGGAAAGCTTTGTGTGTGCGTGCATGTGTGTGTGTCTGTGTGTAAGGGAGAGAGAGCGAGAGAGAGAGAGAGAGAGTGTTACTCATGGCATGTGTGAGTGTGTATGCGACAACACTGGTATACCTGCATTAAGAAGATGCAAAACATCCAATTGTCTGGTCCTGCTCCAAGATTTTGAGGGGATCCACACGTGCCCTCCATTATTAGTCAAACAAATGTAAGTAATAATCTACAGATATGTTTGTGGGAGAGTATCAGTTCTACCATCAGTATCCAATCGGTTCACCTTAACCTCCAAGTGCATGTGCTTATGTTGATTCAGTTCAAGTCTAGTAGTAACCAATTGTGTGATAACATCTCTAATGTTTACAAGTTTCATATTTTTGTTTAATATTTTGATTGGTTTTCTAGTGGGTAATATTAGAAACAGAATAATTCATATGGGAGAAAAACAACGGTATTATATGCAATGTCCTCAATGCAATGTAAGGTGAGAGAGAGTGAGAGAGAGAGAGAGAGAGAGAGAGAGAGAAGTAGGTCACACCCCCTCCCCTCTCTCTCTCTTTCTCACATACTGGTTGTTTCCTGCTCTCGATCAGCCACTGGCCATTTGTTTCCCGCGCTCAAGAGAACACGTCACTCAGTTCAAGTAAATGCAGAACCTGCAGCTAATTTTAGATGTTTTTCTCTTTCTGACATTCAAGCACAATTTCGCCCCGTGGTTGTCCTTTCCTTCTAGGCTAATGAGCATATTTCAGTGACAACAAGGATATATCTCAGCGGCAGCATGTAGGCATAGTGGTTTGTATTCTACTGGTATGTCCAAAAACATTCATCGGACCAGCAGTTCAAAAACAAGCATGAGACCAGCTGTACAAAAAACACGCATGAGACCTGCTGTACAAAATAAATGCATGAGACCAGCTGTGCAAAAAACGTTCATGAGACCAGTGGTTCAAAAAACATGCATTAGACCAGCAGTTCAAAAACATGCATGAGACCAGCGGTTCAAAAACATGCATGAGACCAGCTGTACAAAAAAACATTAATGAGGCCAGCAGTTTAAAAACATGCATGAGACCAGCGGTTCAAAAACATGCATGAGACCAGCTGTACAAAAAACATTCATGAGACCAGCAGTTCAAAAACATGCATGAGACCAGCTGTACAAATAACATTCATGAGGACAGCGGTTCAAAAACGTGCATGAGACCAGCTGTACAAAAAACATTCATGAGACCAGCAGTTCAAAAACGTGCATGAGACCAGCTGTACAAAAAACATTCATGAGACCAGCAGTTCAAAAACATGCATGAGACCAGCTGTACAAAAAACATTCATGAGGCCAGCGGTTCAAAAACATGCATGAGACCAGCTGTACAAAAAACATTAATGAGGCCAGCGGTTCAAAAACATTAATGAGGCCAGCGGTTCAAAAACATGCATGAGACCAGCTGTACAAAAAACATTCATGAGACCAGCAGTTCAAAAACATGCATGAGACCAGCTGTACAAAAAACATTCATGAGGCCAGCGGTTCAAAAACGTGCATGCGACCAGCGGTTCAAAAACATGCATGAGACCAGCTGTACAAAAACATTCATGAGGCCAGCGGTTCAAAAACGTGCATGAGACCAGCGGTTCAAAAACATGCATGAGACCAGCTGTACAAAAACATTCATGAGGCCAGCGGTTCAAAAACATGCATGAGACCAGCTGTGCAAAAAACATTCATGAGGCCAGCGGTTCAAAAACATGCATGAGACCAGCTGTGCAAAAAACATTCATTAGGCCAGCGGTTCAAAAACATGCATGAGACCAGCTGTGCAAAAAACATTCATGAGGCCAGTGGTTCAAAAACATGCATGAGACCAGCGGTACAAAAACATGCATGAGAGCAGCTGTACAAAAACATGCATGAGACCAGCAGTTCAAAAACATGCATGAGACCAGCAGTTCAAAAACATGCATGAGACCAGCTGTACAAAAAACATTCATGAGGCCAGCGGTTCAAAAACATGCATAAGACCAGCTGTGCAAAAAACATTCATGAGGCCAGTGGTTCAAAAACATGCATGAGACCAGCGGTACAAAAACATGCATGAGAGCAGCAGTACAAAACCATGCATGAGAGCAGCAGTACAAAAATATGCATGAGACCAGCGG
>SRMA01025416.1:178882-203572 GCA_007224835.1 Danionella cerebrum | reverse complement strand
AAAAACATTCATGAGGCCAGTGGTTCAAAAACATGCATGAGACCAGCGGAACAAAAACATGCATGAAACCAGCGGTACAAAAACATGCATGAGAGCAGCAGTACAACAACATGCATGAGACCAGCTGTACAAAAAAACATTCATGAGGCCAGCGGTTCAAAAACATGCATGAGAGCAGCAGTACAAAAACATGCATGAGAGCAGCTGTACAAAAAACATTCATGAGGCCAGCGGTTCAAAACATGCATGAGAGCAGCAGTACAAAAACATGCATGAGAGCAGCTGTACAAAAAACATTCATGAGGCCAGCGGTTCAAAAACATGCATGAGAGCAGCAGTACAAAAACATGCATGAGAGCAGCTGTACAAAAACATTCATGAGGCCAGCGGTTCAAAACATGCATGAGAGCAGCAGTACAAAAACATGCATGCTAGTGATTAGGTTAAAGTGTCTTAAATAGATTTGGCTAAATTAACCTTGAATGGTGCTTTAATGTAACCCTGTGACATGGAGAAATGCTTCTTCCACCAATGCAAGCAGCATACCACCTTTTTAGGTTTAGCATGGAAGAAGAAGCAATGCTTATGGAGTCTGTCACTGCTGCCAACTCCAATCAGCACATGCTTTTATTTAAAACAAAAAGCAGCTTGTCAGTTACCCATAAGAAAGGATGTTTCTTCTATTAGCAGAGAAGAGAAGTGCTATGAGCATAGGATATATTTAAATACATTTGTTTGGCAAATTTAGTTAACTAACACATTAATTAGTCTGTAAAGAATAATCTGTCCTCTGTTTCCCTTTTGTTTTCTTTATCAAAGCGACCACTGATGGGTTTTAATGAATCTTTTCTCTTCTTTAAACTTTTCTATCTCATGCTCTCTGCTCAGCACCTCCTGGCCTAGTTTAACTTGCAGTTTCTTCTTTTTCCAGGTCGACCTGCTTTTATTTTAGTTCAGAGCCAAAATGAAAAATATACCATCACAAAAAAGAGAAATTTGCTTTTGTGGTTTGAAAACAGTTAAATCTTTTGAGTCACATAGAACAGATTTACAAAAAGTATTTGATCGCTTCATTATCAGCCAGATTTCTGACCCTCAAAGACTTTTAATTTTGCTTTAAAACGTCCAGTTACACTCTGCCCATGATTCTAACTTAGAAGCATCTGTTTGAGGCTTTTATAAAGACACCTGTGCATACCACAATAAGTCAAAAGTCTACGTAGCAACATAGGACCTTCACAAAGCTGGAAAGGGCTGCAGAGCAATCGTCGAGCAGCTTGGTTAAAAAAGAACAACAGAAAGGAGTTCTGAGAAAAAAAAACACCGTTTCAAAGGCTTCCAGTAATACACCGAGACACCATGGTTTTGTTTAGACAATCATTGGGTTTATTTTTGTGTACATATTGTACAAAGATAACCCAAGATAACTTTTGATTGCTGTCAGATTTGAACCTCGGCGTCTGTTTGACTCATCTGCACTAATGACAGTGACTTGACTGATATTAATATCTCCTGCTGCTTTTACCCATCAACTGAGCGATTGTGTGATCTCCCCAGAGCTCTATAATAAGGTCACTTACGCTCCCGTCTCTCTTTCATTCAGCTTTGACTCGAAATACTCCAGGGCTTGTAAGAGATATCATTGATGGCACAAAAGCATAATTGTGAAATGGCTGGTTAAATGGAAATAGGGTGGTGCTAATTCTCACTCCAGATATACCAGATTGTGTGCCGTTCGTTTAGAAAGAATATGATTTTTCTACAATTGGATTCAATTGGATGATACTTTGGTATTTGGTACATTTTCGTTTCCATGAATCGTTTAAAGGAAGATCTACAAGTTCAGAATGGAACTACGACTTAATGAATTTCACTGGAGATAGGTACCAGCAGAACACTGAAACCCTGAAAAGGACAAAGCTTTTAAAGTCAATTAATGTTTTTAGGATAAATTTGGGGATGAAACCAGTGCAGCAGACTGAGAAACATCTTTTAGAAAGAGTAAACACATGAGATTGAGCTCAGCTGACAATGTTCAGAGTGTGAGGAAAAGCCATTTAAGGTTAGATAGCTGAGGCTTAACGCTAGCATTGAAGTCTTGTTCTTGATGTCTTCATTTTGGTTGAAGGTTTTGTGGAAAGTGGAAAGTTGAAATCAACAAAACATTCTGCTACAACTTCCAGAAAAATGTTATGGGATGCATAGAAAAACCCACAAATAACTTCAACTGAAATACAGGGCTCTGGAGAAAATGTGACGCAGCTGTTTCAAGGAACACAACAGGCTAGAAAAAAGCCACAAAAGTGTCCCCTCGCAGTACCCTAAACAGCTCAGAGACATCTTTGGCCCCAAACATTTCAGAGACTTTTTGGCCACAACATGGTCAACATCATAGGGTCACGGATGCAGTCCAAAAGCACATGAAAAGTGCAAGTTCTGGAGTGGCCATCTCAGTCTCCTGACCTCAATATCATTGAAGACCTCAAACGTGCAGTTCATGCAAGACATCCCAAGACTTTAAAAGAGTTGGAGACTTTTTGCCAAGACGAATGTGCTGCTTTACTAACAGAGAAGAACCTCATCGACAACTACTTGTCAGTGATGTTAAAGTGGGGAATACCGAATATTTAGAGCTGGGGGTGTGTCACCTCTTGATCAGGGTCATTTGGAAAGTTGTCATTATGATTGAAAAAGAGTAAGCACAGTTGTTTGAAAATAAATGCTTCATCTCAACCAATAACCATGAGCGGAAAAATCATTTTGTGTTATCGTTCATATTTTCTGAAAAATGGCCAAGAAAGAAAAAAGTTACTGTAGGTATCAAAAGGAATGAACACGGACGGTGCACCAGACACATATGTTTACGGTTGCGCCAGGCGATGCAGGTTTGAATCCGTCACTTGCCAACCTTCCCCCTCTTTCTTCCTGTCTCCAAACTGTGCTATCGTTCCAAATAAAGGCAAAAATAGCACAAAAAATTATCTTAAAAAAAAAAAAAAAAGAAGAATTGCTCACACTACACACATGTAGGGCATACGTAACTTACAGATAAATATTTCATGGAATGAATCAGTGTATGCATTGTTTTGTGCTTCTGTGGAATACTGGACTGCGGAGCTTAAAGTGTGTTGAGGTTACTTTAAACAAAATGTTATCTTAAGGTCTGGGTTTTAGTGTTCCTGTCTGTAACATCGACAGTCCAATAATTAATGTCATTTTTTAAAAAGAGAATCATAACCTGACCTGTTTTACTATAAAATGAAAATAAGTAAATAAATGTTTTAAACGCAGTCCATATTTCTAAAACCTGTTTATAGTATTATTGATGCATTTCCCCCAAATTTCTAGAGCCCTTGCCTAAGGTTGCCACCTTTTGAAAACTAAATTATATTAAATAAATTACATTGTTCGCCAGATAATGACCCAACTACAACACATTCAAAAAGCAGTAAGCCATTGTTCTTTTTGGTTGTCTTCAAACCATATCTCTAGGGTTCTTCCAAACGAATTCATTCTAAAAAGGCGTCTGCGAAATAATTTTAAGGGAAACTCTGAAATATGGGTCAAAACACATCCTGTATCGTTTTAAAATGGAATGGCCCATTTCTAGTTCAATTACTGGATAATTCCATATTTTGAGGAATGGGTGGCTACCTTACCCTTGCCATTTTGTAGATTCTGGGCGTCTGTAATGAATTTTGAGAGATAAGCATGAAATTGACAAAGTACTGGGATAAGCTAACATCTAGCTCTGATTGACAGATGCTTTCTGAAGGCAGACCCTTCCTTTGTCATCTCGTGTTGTATTCATCTGTCTCCTGTTCTCTCTCTAGTTTACCAACAGCAAACATTCTACAGTAGCCTAAAGCTAACTCTCTGATTTCGTTCTTTAAATCAAGTTTTGACTATAGTTTAGAGCTGAACTTTGAGGATTATTTGTTGATTTAACTTGGTGGATAAACCGCTGACACTGTTTTCAGTATTGTCTTGCTCACATTGATATGTTGGGATTTTGAATTAATTTTATTTGATATTTGGCTTTTTCAGTGTTGAGCCTTTCAGCTCCATGCTTAATAATTTTTAAAGCTTCAACCAATTTGATGTGTTTTTGAAAGAGAGACTTTCATTCTCCTTAAAAAAAGAGAATGAAAGTGGTTCCCTGATGGTGCAAATCAGAAAATTGTGCTAAAAAAAATCTGCTTTTTAGACTTAAATCTGAAATGGTAATGTTGTATACTGCGTACACAAAGCATTGATTGCATACATTCATGTGTAATATCTACCAACTAAGATCTAAACACTAGTACCGCGCTGACAACAAGCTCTCAAGGGCTTATCACTAAAATTTCAAGCTGTTTGTGCTGGGTTCCGTCTGTTTGTTCTTATAAAGGACAAGGAAAGCAAAGAAAATTGAGAATTGGAGCAGACTGAAGACTAAGGGAGGAGTGTCTCTGGATATGACACTGCATTGTTGGCTTGGATGCTAGATATGTTTACACAGATTGTAATAGAAAAAGAAACAGTGTAATTGCTGCCATCTCCTGGTGTAGAAACAGCATCTCTACTATTATACTATATATTATATTATACATTCGTACTTCATAATTCCAGTATTTTAATAAAACAATGTACTTTTATACAATGTTGGTTCATTTGGGCCAATGTGAAAAATTATCCAAAGAAAATCAGCATAAACACAGACATGAAAACCAGACGGCCACTGGCTTTGAAGAAGATTAACAGAATTTCTTGAATTGTCGACTCTTAATTCAACACAGTGCGCATACAGCTCTGAAGACCCATTTTCTATAGCCACCAGGTGAACAATTTCATGATTTTGTCAGTTAAACCTTAATCAAATCGAAAGTTATTCATTCATTGTTAAATTTCGTACATTGCCACAGACATTAAATGAGACATCTTTCCAAAGCTCTGGACATGTCTTGCAGGCAGACAGGGTGTTTCCATGTGTTTTCAGTCCAGATCTACGACGAAGCCGGTGTCTCCTCTGAGCTGCTGAGTATTGACCATCGTGGGATGAATTTGAAGTCGTTCTTGCGTGGTGTCTGAGAGACGAAGAGAGGTTTGGTTGGTTAGAAATCAATATTTTCATGAGAATCAACTTTTGAAATGCTTTAATATTGTGTGGTGGACCTCAAAATATTCCAAAAGTGGCTTAAAATGTTTGCATTTCTAATTATATTAAAACTAATACGGAAATATGATTAAATTCATATTAAACCATATAATTAAATTCAACGTTTGGACAACAGAAATTAGGGTGATCTTGTTTCGGTTGTCAAAAAGAGAAAGTGTATTTATAACATTACATGATTGCCCTAATTATAGATAAAGAACACCGCAGTTAATTCAAACCTGACCCTGAACGGCTTCTACATTTTAAGGTATAACTCCAGCATTGCAGCTGGGTAATTTTAGAAATTCCTCATTTAATTTACAATTCCATTGGTTTGGGTATCTTTGTGCTATCCAACAACTGCCTGACTGGTAGAGAGTCCCTCTCTCTTATTCCGATTTTGTTGTTGGGCTGAGATGTATCTAAGGTGTGGAAAGAGTTTAAATGGTATGTTTGTAAGTTTGTGTTAAACAATGTTTTTGATCCTGTAACTGTGAGTACACTGACCTCCAGGTCTAGAAAGTCTGAGCATATCTCACCAGTTCCACTGGCTGCTAATGGCACTTTTAAAGATTTTAAAGTTCTGCTGTTCACAAATCAGATCAAATAAATTACAGATAGCACTAGATAATTTTAAACAGGGAGAATCCTCTTTTGGTTACTATGCTGCCCACAGATGAAACGGACTTCCAGAAGAGATGCTAACATTTAAATCCAAACTAAAACACACCTATTAAAATGATTTCTTTGCCATTCATATATACACTATTATTGTGATTTTATTAGTCAAATGATCCTTGTGCCATATGATTTCTTACAATTCATGTATATCATATCTTTAATCTGGGTTTTCCCTTAACCAAGTCTCAATGTCATTCAAGCCCAACCTTAAAATTGTGTACTGTGCCTTGAAGCCTATCCTCCTATGCTCCATGATATGAATATCTCCATAACCCAAAACACCAGGCCAAGCGTCATAGCATAGGAGCCAACTCTGGCGTCCCATATGCGTAAGAATCTAATCGTAAGGACACGAGGATGGTCTTCATGGTACAAATAGAGGGTTCCAGAAAACTGTTTGGCATGTTCACATTGAGAATGCTGTTCTCTGTGCTTGTGGTCTTCTCACTGTGAATCATCAATAAAAAAAGCTTTTTTTTTACAATGGTTTTCGGTGCTGTTTGTTTCCTCAAGACGATCTCTCTCTCTCAGCAAGGTGAAGGCTCATTTCCACCGCAATGCCTCTCTCTTTTTTAATCATTATGTATAGTTCTATGTCCAGCTGTATCTTTGGGCAAGCAAGCTTATTAGATTATATTTTCATTGTCTTAACTTGTTTTGAATTAGCGTGTTTTTTGACATATAAGACGCACTTTTTCTTCCCCAAAACTGAGGGGGAAAAGTTGGTGTGTCTTATACGGCGGAGCGCGGTCACGGCTGTAGGAGAGGTGTAAGAGCAGCCGCGGCTTCGGCCTAGCTCCTGTTATGGTAAAAATATACCTTCTCAATTGATAATAAACACTGGAGACCGTTTGAGAGAGAACACAGCAAATGCGGCTATTTATTGTAAAGATTTAGCAGTTTCAACGCATTTCCTACACATGTGTTATCCGCATTGGCAGAGCTTCTCAAAGTAAGACAAGCGCTGGAAGAAGGGCGGGATTGAAGTATGACGTGTGCTCTTAAAAGTTTCTCAAATTACATTTCTCTAAATGACCACTAGATGGTAGTATTATATAGGAAAAACCCATCACACTCTGGCCATATTTGTACACCCGGCGGTGCACGCTGATCTCTGTTCGTCGATGTAACCATAGTGCGGATCGTAAGGAGCAGGTATGGAACATTACAGCCTTTTTTGTTACTTTTACTGTTTACTGACTGTACATGTTACATGTTTGGCATATAAACTGCTATTAACTTCTACACAGTTGATATAAAATATTTTAATACAGTATTTGGTTCAGAATCTTTTTTTCTAGATCTTCCTCATTTAAAATTGGGTGCGTAAGTAGGAATGACACAACCCACCAATTTTTTAATTCCAATTTCAAGTATAATATGTATGTTTCAAAAAGGTTATTAGCTTTGATATTTTTTTGTTTTAAACAAACATTACAAGAGTTATGCAAGGTAATGCAAAGTAAAATGTGAGAAAATGTTGAATTGTCTTTCAGGGTGCTTTCACATCTCTTGTTTGTTTATTTGGTATGGACCAAGAGGAACAACTGATTCGTTGTTGTAATCCTCTGCAGATTTAGTTCTTATCCTCATTCTAATGTGGTTGTTGTCTTCATTTGTGTTTAGTTTGGATCAGAGTTCGATCATGTTCTCACCACATTACGAACCACTCTAGAGTACGTTTAGAACCACCACGAGACCATCTCGTCGAGCCATTTTTTTAGTCCTCTTTTGATGCGGTCTAGAGTTCAGTGGTTGCTTTTTGACCTGCCCAAACGGATAAATCAAACTAAACAAGTTAGGTGTAAAAGCACCCTCAGTTTCATTTTAAAGACCCTAAATTGGTGCCAACAGTGCCATCTAGTAGTGAACAGAAAAGATAATCTTTGGAAGCACAAGACCTGTGATTTGGCCCCAGACTTCTAATGGTTAAGTCTCTGTAAATCACTTTGAAATACCAATGTTTACGAAATGTGCTATGCAAATAAACTTGTACACTGAAAAATTCATTTATGAATTGTCTTTTGTTGAGTACATCAGTCATATCATGTTTAAAAGTTTGTTTAGTCTAACTTTACATTAATTCTGATCATGTGGAACCGATGCACACTGTAAAGTCAAGTAAACTCATAGGATTGTGCTTTTCAGTGTATTTGCATATAAAAACATTGTTCACCAGTGGTGCAAACATTTTGCTTATTTTTGGTCGTAAACAAGAGGAGGCGTGGTCACCCGCCAATTGAAATTAAAGTGCTGTGTTGGTTGTATCATCCCCTAGAGGTCATGTAACACACCATTGAGATGAACAGTGTGTTTTTGTACGTCACCTGTGGGCTTCTCATAGGAGATGTTATGTTGTTTCAGGAGTGATCGCAGCCGCTCTATCTCTGCCTGCTGCTTCTCAAAGTCCTGTTGAATAAACAAATGCACCCCGTTTTATACAGATTAAGTTGCGGTGGTCAGAGTAGATTTCTGATTTTCTGACCTGCGTGCACTGATCCAAATTCTGATGGGCCTGAGTGACCGTGCTCGTCTCGGTTTTCTGCTGCTGAGCTTTCCTCAGGAAACCAGCCTCCTCAAAGAGTCCATTCAGCAGCTTATTATAACCCTACAGACACACGCGCAGACAAACAGGGTGTTATTATGCTTTCGATTTAGAGCCAAACCCAGACACAGGATGAGTTAGAGAACTATACATTTATTGCTCTTTCCTCTGTGTACCCAGATTATTGCAGTCATACATTACTGTGAATAAACAAACAATGCTTTCAAAAATGCAAGTGTTGGTTATTTATTTCCATCAATGAACAAAAAATCTAAATCAACATTTGATGGAGCCACCCTTTGTCTTCAAAACAGCAGCAATTCTTCTCGTTACACTTGCACAAAGTCTCCTCTTGTAACCCCTGATGTTGATATCGGGGCTGTGTGGGAGCCATGCATCACTTCCCTTACTTTTTACACTGAAGATGGTTCTAAATGGCCGGGTTTATGCTTCGGCCCATTGCTGCAGAATTAATTTGGGGCCAACTCTATTTGCAGAAAAGCAGCTTTAATCCTTTTAATACAAAAAAAAATATTTAGAATCATACTGTCTGAGATACAACAGGAAGTTACATCAGAGCACGAACTTACATCACAACAGGAAGTTCCAAGTTTCTTCAATAGGGCAGCACAACTAAGCTCTGTCTCTTTTTCTCTGGAGAGCCTGTTTTCACATTTCTCTCTCTTCAATGCAGCATGTGGTTTTAGCTGTTAGCATTTACAGTGTTTGAAGTTAAATAAAGCTGCGTTTTATGTTGGATAACAATAACAATGTTTAAGCAACCTCCACTATGCTTCACCATTACCCGCACTCTTTATTGCACCACTGTTTTAACAATCTGCCAAATATTTTATTTTGTGCCATTTTTCTGCACTTTAGTTCCTATGTTTTTTGGCTGCTTGAGGTCCCTGGCCTAGATCCCATCTGAGAGGAGTGGCGTCTAGGCTGCAACTCTTTCATGAAGAGCATTTTTGCACAGGCTTCTTCGTACAGAGGACGTGTACCTGGGTTCCACTGGTTTCTGCCAGTTCTGATGAGCTGCATCTACAAACCTCAACATTATCTATTTTTTTGTGCTCCTTCAAAAGAGCCTGAAAATCACATCTTGAAATGCAGTTTGTTTTGAAATATCTGTTTGGGAGGCACCTGTTCTGTGATGAGACCTTCATACCGAGCTTGTGCAAACTCATCCCAGTCCTTCTGTAACTTCTCACTCAGCACTGGATACACTGAAAACACACAAGAGAACATTGATGCTATTAAAGGTGCATGGTCACTAAATACATTTACTCAGTTACGTGGATTGGAGTAAATATTTTGGGTAATAAGTAAATGTCTTTTTGTAAAATGACAAAAAAAAAACATTACTTAAGTTAAAGCTGCCACTGTTCCTTATTTACTTTTAAACGTTACGAATGAGATTGTTGAAAGGTTCATTTGACTCAAACACATCTTTTTTCATCTCAAAATTTGGACTATTATCTCAAATTTTCACCAAGTAAGCACAGACTTTAAATGTCCCCTTTAAAATCTGTTGATATTTTTTGTTTACATATTTGTTTACTATGGGAATTTTCATCTTATCTCCCCAAATAAATAAATAAAGACTTTGTTAGATGCTTTTGTTTCTCAAAATTTAGATTTTTGTATATTAAATATTTTTACTTTTGATCTAAAATTTGGGGGTTTTGTTTCCTGTTGCAAGCAACGGCAAAACTGCCTTTAAGTTTCAGGTTTGATCTTTCGGTCCACATCGTGTTTATCCTTTAAATGGCTATGTAAATGTACTGGAGCTTAAAGACAGTTTACATTAAAGGATAGAACCATTGTTTTATTTCAACGAATCACTGTGCTATAATGGTCAAAGACTCATGGCCACTTTATTAGGTACACTTGTCTTAGCACAATTTCTGAGTCAGAATTTGGCATCATCAACATAAAGGCATGGATCCACCCTCCCTTGTATAAACAGTTCAGGCTGGTGGTGGTGTAATGGTGTGGTGGATATTTTCTTGGCACACTTTGTGTGCATTAGGACCAATTGTACAGTGTACCCAACTTCTGGTGGCTTCTTCCAGCAGGATCATGCACCATGTTATAAAGTGTGAATCATCTGGTTTCTCGAACACGAATTCAATTCACTCGAATAGCCTCCACAGTCACCAGATCTCACTCCAAAAGAGCACCTTTGGGAGGTGGTAGAACGGCAGATTCACATCTTAGATATGCAGTAACTGCCTGATGCTATCATGTCAGGAATGTTTCCAGTACCCTGTTGAATTTATGCCTCGAAGGATTAAGGCAGTTTTGAGGTGTACCTAATAAAGTGGCTGGTGAGTGTATCTCTAATTTTTTTGCAACCAAATCGCACTTTAGGTTTACAAATAGACTTTCTCAGTTTCTCAGTTCCTCGTTGCTCTAGAAAGTTTCAATTGCCAACTTTCTTTGCTTTACTATTTTAGTCGGTGTGAACATTCTGAAGTAATCTTCATTTAGTTAATTTCTCAAAATTTTGATTTTTGTATATAAAATATTTTTACTTTTGATCTAAAATTTTGTTTTCTTCATCTCAAAATTTGGATTATTACCTTAAAATTTCACCTTTTAATACAGACTTACTTTTTTGTTTACTAATTTGTTTACTATGAGATTTCTTGAATGGCAGTTTTGAAGGCAAAACAGCGCTCAGCCCAGTACTAGTGAGGTGTACCTAATAAAGTGGCCGGTGAGTGTATCTCTAACTTTTTTCAACCAAATCGCACTTTAGGTTTACAAAGAGACTTTCTCAGTTTCTCGTTGCTCTAGAAAGTTTCAATTGCCAACTTTCTTTGCTTTACTAATTTAGTTGGTGTGAACATTATGAAGTAATCTTCATTTAGTTAATCTGGGTTTACATTGACATGGTCAATGTTTTAACTGAGGACTTGAGTCTGAGAGTCCTGCCGTCTCCTGGAAACATGGTAGCAATATTCATAATGTGCATTTACAGAAACGTCAACCTCAAAAGTTTAAAAACAGTTTAATTCTTTAAAGATTCTTGTTTTTCTCACCTAAGAGGGAGTGTGAGTGGCAAACGAGTGGCGTCTCAAAGGTCAGTGAATAAACACACGTCTGTGGCTCTGAAACACTCGCTAGTTTATTCTTGCTTCCACACAGCAGGAGAACCTTAAATGCAGATGGATAAAATATCAATCTCAATCATTATTTCAAGGTAGACAAAAAACACACAGTAGAATGACATCAGTACATTGTTATGCTTTATTAAAATTAAATTATCAAACTGCAGATTATCCACTGTCCCCTTTATAGTGATGATTAATGTTTTATTTGTGTGGGTAACAATTAAAGCATGTCTAATACATACATTAGAAATTAATAACATGTTATGAGATTATAAGATGTTATGGAAGCCCATTTCCACCAGATTAAAAACAAAATGGCTGAATAAGTCTAAAATTAAAACTGACACGCTGGCTCAAGTTGATATAGTTCCTGCTGTTAGAATAATTTTCATATGCGATGTATTAATTAATCTTATACTTACTGGATAACAAATTTAAAGTTCCAATTCCTCACAAGGCTCATGGTATTGAACTTCTTGGATATCTGATCGACAAATTGAACTTGTTTACAGACGTGCTGCACTGGTTTATTTCGTGAATATGCTGAGAAAGGCTAGTCCTTCAGTCACCTTCATATCTTTTTTTGACTAAAGCTAGCGCTAGAAGTGTCTCATGGCTCTTTCTCTCCTCTAACTTTCTCTGTTACTCTTGGAACCACTGTGCTGTAGTAACAATTTGATTATTTTACAATGTTGTAGTTCTGCATTTCTATCTTCTGTGCATCTCCTTGACTAAAAATAGGAACCAAAATAGTTATTTAAATAGCAATAAAAATTATCCTTTGATTGGCTTTGTGGTGTCAGTGTTTTTTCTTAGCCAGCATTGGATTATTTTTCCTAACACCTGCCTATTTAAAAAATGTCCTTAAACTGTGTTATTCTTGCAAAGTTCCTGTTTATGTTAGATTAGGCTTTGTAAAAATAAATAAATAAATAAATAAATAAAGGCTTTGTTAGTTACTTTTGTTTCTCAAAATTTAGAATTTTGTATATTAAATATTTTTACTTTTGATCTAAATTTTTTTTTTTCAAAATTTGGATTATTATCTCAAAATTTCACCTTTTTATCTGACCATTTTGATTTTTAGCTAAAAGAAAATCTACTTTTATCTGACCATTTTGATTTTTTTGCTCTAAACTTCTACTTTTTATCTTAAAACTTTGACTTTTTTATTTTAAAATTCTGACTTTAAGCTATTTATTCTTGGGGCTTTTTGCCTTCATTAGATAGAACAGCGGAGACAGACAGGGAGCTCATGGGTGCAAGCTTGGGATTATAACTCGGCTTGCTCTGTGCATTGTATGCTTTGAGCTTGCTACCCACTTTACCACCATAGCTCAACAACTAACACCATATTAACAATTTTTTCTGAATTATGTTTGTGATGCACACTCGGTGTATCTGCTACGTGATGTAAAGTATAATAACAGTTGGGTTTGCTCCCAACACCTCGCTAATACTGGTGACTGGTTGTCACCAGTAGCGTAGTGCTATTTAAGGGTCATTCAAAGTAAATGGTTGTTGTTTTACCATCATATTGTCAGTTTTAAGTTCAGAATGTTAGAGAGTTTTTATTAACTTAGTGAATAATCAGATCAGCTTGTTAGAAACGCCATCTGATGTCCCCTTTAAAATCTGTTGATACTCATACCTTGGTCTGTCTGTTCTTATTTCCACATGAATCTCCCTCACGCATCCACATGCCTGTAAACGTGTTATTCTGAATCTCCCACTCCTGCCAGATACTAGAAATACATAAGGATTATTTTAAAGAATTTTACCAAAGAGATAAAAAATGTTAAATTGGTGAAAACTGTCTGATTAAGGATAATTACCCCAGTATACCACTGTATGCGTTCCATCTGAAACTCTGTTCATGTTGAGTCACATTATGAAATGGACAAAATACATACTTGTATCTAAAACATAACAAAAAATACATTTGACACAAAAATACGCAAAAGTACATTATTCACAAATACACAAAAAGCTACACTGTGTTCCAAATTATTATGCAATTGCTTTTTGTGCTTCACACAGATTAAATATTTCGTTTTTCAGTTCAACTCAATGATGGCATTAGGTTACAGGCCTGTTTTGATCACTGAAAACAATCTTGGACACATGTTTAGATTGCCAGAAAAAGGAAAAGAAAAAGGATCTCTGTGTGCTGAAAAGTGTGAAATAGTTCAATGCCTGGGAGAGGTATGAAAACATTAGATATTTCACAAAAACTTAAATCATCAAATTTGTGTCTTGTTCAGAGCACAGATGAGTTAAAGATAAAGGCACATTGAGAAAGGTGCTTTGCTGCAGTAACATGCGAAGTGTAGAATAGAATTTAAATTTGATAAACTCTTAAAAGTTGGGGAGGCCAAAACTATGAGGTGATTCAACAATATTTTTTAACTATATGCTACTAAAATATTTAACATAAATGCTATAAGATGGCATAATATGGCTTGGCAGATAAAAAACAATATTGGTGGGATTGTGATTCTAATTATAACAAATTATTTTAGAATAAAATTACCTATTACAGAATATTTTTATGTTTTCCGAAAAAAAAAAATCTTTGAAAGTTGACTTAACTTATGCTTGCAATGCTTTGAGAAATTAATCTACATCTGTATATTTTAAGGCAAAACAAAAAAAGGAGATTTGAATGAATACTAGCGGTTAATCTATTTTAACTATGTTAAGCTAAATTAAAAGTATGCAGAGGTTACTGACGTGGCCTCGATGTAGTTGAAGCATTTCCCAGTCAATCTGTGCAGATGAGGAGGTCCAGACACTGGAGACGGGCTGATCTTTGCCTGCAGTCGGTTGTTCTGAGACACAAGCACATTGTTCAACCTGTAAATCACCATAAAAGTAAAATGTGAAGACTCTCTAAAATAAAGATATACTTTCATAATGAGCCTTAAATGGTTTATAATCTGACCCAAATGTATTTGGCTCCTCTACTATTTTCATCTTCCCTCCTGATGTGACAACAACTGAGACGCAAAAAACAGCACAAACAACATTAATTGTATTAAATAAATACACATATGTCAAAAAGTATTAAAATATAAATTCAAATATTTTAATTAATTCCAGAACTGCCTGTAGTGGCTTACCCAATGTTGTCAGATACACCAGGCACAACTGTAAACAAATAAAGTCCATATTTTTTAAAATCACATAGATTATGTCCTACATTTCGATGTACTTCGCTTTTGTTTGTTCACGTGATATCTGAAAACGTTGCGGAAGCAGAGTTAAGAAACGTGTTTGTGTTTTGCTTACAGTTTTAGATATTAAATACAATTATTACTTTTGAAAAGCCATAGCTATTAATGTTTTGCACGGTTTATGTTAGAATAATAAATTACAATGCCTATTGATTAACATTATCTTCAACTGCTGAAAAATAAATATGAATGAAATCTTATAACTGTAAATTACGGCGGGGATGCTAAACAAAAAAAAAAAACGAAGGCTCTACTTCCGGGTGGGATTGGACATATTAAAAGTCATCCTCTGAGTCACATATTTATGGTCGAATTTGACTAATTTGTCCTCAATATTGAGGCAAATATATTTTAACATATTGCTATGTGTGGCGTAAATTAATAATCGTAACAACAATGTTGATGAAATGCAATAAAAATTTTAATACACTAAAGCGTGTTTTGTGTCCATCAAACTGCTGACATTTTATGACGTCGCCGTTTATGCCTCACGGAACAGCGTGTGAGAAACTATTTACAATTTGGTTTTAAAGTACAAAACGGTCAAATTATTTAATGTTATAATTAAAGTACATATAAATGTATGTTTGAAGTTGTAAGGACGTTGAATACGCTTCAACAGTCACGTCAAAACCATTAAGTGCTGCTCTCAACACGTGTGAGATAAGTTACAGCTTTAACGTTTGTTAAATTAAATACAAACCTTATTTCAGAGATGGGACGTAAAAAGCAGGCTAAAAGTGAGCGAACTGTTCACAAAGGAAAGGAAACTCGGCACAGGATGAAGGGGAAAACACTAGAGACCTTCACAGAAGAGATGCATGAAGCTCTGCAAGGTCTGGATATGCTTATGTATTATTCTTTCTATTTCTGTAAGCATTCTTTAGGCACGTCTGCTCACACTTTTTCACCTATAATTGCATGGTTGTTACTTTGCCTTTTCTATGCACACGATTCCACAATGTATTTATTCCAGAATTTTAAATCGTGGATTAACATCATCATGAATTTGTGACTCAAGTGCTCATGAGAAAGAATGGGGTGTCAAAAGAATGTGATCACAATGAAGGTTTAACCTCATGTATCTGTATAAATATTATGAAATTGGACATTGATTATATGTGTTATTTTAAATCTTGGTTGTAATCTTCTTGTTATATATCCAAAAGGAAATGAATGCTGTTTGTGTTTTCAGGCAGTGAGATTGCGGATTCTGATGAAGCAGGGTGCGTGAAGTTGCCGTGTCCACTGGCCATGTGGGATCTGGGTCACTGTGACCCCAAACGCTGCACAGGACGCAAACTAGCCCGCAAAGGTTTGGTACGCTGCCTCAGGCTCAACCAGCGATTTAATGGCCTCATTCTGAGTCCCATGGGCAGCAGATACGTCACGCCTGCAGACAGGTGAAGGTCTCAAACAAATGCGGGATATCACGTTTTTAAGCTTTGTATCTCATTAGGATGTAAAGGAAGGACACTTATCAAATATAATATTGTGTTGCTGTATCTTGATAATATGATGGGCCTCAAGAATTTAGCAGAGGATGGATGGAGTTGTGCCCTCTTGGTCTTGTAGTCTATTCCAGGCTGTAACACTTTCTTTCAGATGTCCTCAGTTGTCTCCTTTCCTCTTGGCTTGTACAAATAGTGGTTTTATTGGTTCCCTGTCTTTTTTTAACTCAATTTTGCTACACCACTTTCATAAAGACTACTAATTTCATGTCAATCTGTTACCCCTTTTGGCTTTACCAACTGTAATTGCATCAACATACATTTGGAATCAAAACACATGAAACATCACACAACTTCATACAAACTTTTAAGCAGAACTGTAAAAAAAACTAACTTTTTTCACCTCTAGAGATATTGTGGCACAGGCTGGACTAGCTGTGATCGACTGTTCCTGGGCTCGCCTTGAAGACACTCCTTTCAATAAAATGATCGGGTCACACCCGAGGCTTTTGCCATATTTGGTCGCAGCAAATCCTGTGAACTATGGAAAACCATGCAAGCTGTCCTGCGTTGAGGCATTTGCTGCCACCTTCTGCATTGTGGGTAAGAATCAACAAAGCGTTCGCTCAATTGTTCACTTGTATTTTACCTCGTCTATTGATTGTTGCAAGGGTTTCGGGAGCTAGCTGTGATTCTTCTGAGGAAGTTCAAGTGGGGTTTGGGTTTTCTGGAGTTGAACAAGACTCTTCTGGAGCGTTACGCTTCCAGCCAATCAGAAGAGGAGCTGCTGGCTGTGGAGAAAGATTTTTTCAGTGCCACACCTCCCCAAGAGGAAATCGGTAGGTTTAAGTCCCCAATTATTCATATGTTAATCTTGTACTGAAATAAAATCTATTCCTTTGTCAGTAATACAGAGTGGAGGTCTATACACTTGTAAACAGCTGCAGCACGCTTCAAGTATTGATTGTGTAGTAACTCTCCCGCACATTAGATGGCACTGGTTTTTCACTGCCTTTTTCAAACATCACTAACTGTAGGCCAGTCACAAAAGAAAGAAAGATGTATTGTCGATGTATTGGCCTTAATCTCTAGATTTTTTTGGTTTGAAGGAAGGATGAACCTGTCATATTCCAGCAAACGTGAAGAGCCAAGCTAACATGACAATTCAATGGCATTTTTTAAATGTATGTGTTACCAAGTGATCTCTATATTTGCCTTACAATAAAGTTAAAATGTGAAAACGTTGTAGAATTTCAATAAATAATTATTATCGGGGGCAGTACCAAATTTCACCTCTGGGGGCCAAACAAATGAAAATTGTATTTTATAGTCATTGTACATTTAACACATTTTATCACCCCAAATGATATCACCCCAAATGAAACATGAAACGTGGTTTCATTTTACATATATATTTGTATTTTCCCCAGACCCTTTTGACGTGGACTCAGGAAGAGAATTCGTGAACCTCAACAGACCAAACCAGTGAGACGCTTTTACAATTCCACTCTGATGTTGTTTTTTTGTTGTTTTTCATTTAAGATTATGTTTTTTTGGCATTGCCTTTTTTATTTGTTTTGTTTAGGACCATGGAGAGAGCAGTGTTTCTTATAGCTGTAGGGGTTTACAATGTGAGCTATTCTTGCTTCTTGTTAAATTAAGTAAATTACTAATGTAATTAGATTGGAAAGCATCTATCCGAACGCTACAGTTACACAGCACCTTTGCAGTAGCTGAGTTACCACTACGTGCAAAAGATTGGGGAACACCTCCATAAACTAATGCGGGAAGGACCTCAACATACTGAATTAATGGGGCATTGCACATAGAGCTATATAGTATTATACTGCTCCGAGACCAGTGTGAAAATGTATCTCTTTGGGAGTTTGTGACTAAACGTAAGGAAGGTGCTCCTTTATATTACCACATTCCCCTGACTGCACTTGTAAGCTAGGACCCACACAAACAATCGACTGCTGGCACTGTTAGCGCCACTTCCCGCAGAAACCTGGTTTTCCCCTCTGGTCCCCCATCCGGGCTTATAAATACCCTGAACTACCCTGAAATAAATCATTCATTTATGGGATTACACTAACGTCACAATTCTGAGCGCAAAAAGCCCTATTTTGAGACTGCAAAAAAAGTTCTTCTCGTAAATGCAAATTTATTATGAGAGAGCAAAAATTAAATTTGAGGGTAAAATGTTTATGCGTGTGCGCAAATGTTCTTGTTTTCTCTCGCGACAATGCCGTTGTTCACGCTCTCGCTTGAAACAAACAACTATTACAAACTGCTACATTCCAGCCAATCAGAGAGGGGTTCTATATTCTGATTGGCTGGCTGGTAAACCAGTTACAACCTTCTCTTTTTTTTATTTTTGCACTGTACAGCTAAACAAGGAAAAGATGTGTATATACAGTAAAGAATTAATGTAAAATGTGAATGTTTTACTGTCTATGGATCGTGGTCTTGGAAGTCTTGGTCTTCACTGCATGGATGGATTTTCCAAACTGTCAGTCATTTTATCATTTTTTCAATCCTTTTTTCAATCCCAAAGTTTTTCTACGTTTCACTTGTTCAGCTGAGTACAATTGTACAATAAATGGTTAATAAAAAATTGTAGTGCGCCGTGGCATAATGGGTGTGCAGTATGTAGCACTGGGTTTCACTCAAAATACAGTTTTCTTTGCAAGAAGAACATTTCATTCACAAAACTCATTCACAAATTGTGCCGTTAATGTAAACCCATATTTAATACGCCTGAATTGTAAGTCGCTTTGGACAAAAACATCTGTCAAATACATAAATGCACAGTACACAGGGTTCAATTTGTTTAGTTCAGTTTTTTAGTTAATTTGTTTAGTTTCACAGTTCATTCAGAAAATGATTGAAGCATTTACCAATAATGTTTGATATTTAAACAGGAATGAGGATTCTGATGACAGTGACGAGACCTCAGAAGAAGAAGAAGAAGAAGAACATGATGATGATGATAAAGGGGTTGAGGAACAACAGAAACCTGATGATGATGCACAAAGTGATCATGGGGCTGGAACTGTTTAATGTAAACAATTCCATGCCTTTGAGCTCAAACATGGGATAATGAAAACCAGGATTAGATTCATTAACATTGGCCTTCACTTAAAATGGAAAAATGGATGACTATTGAAAACTAAACTGTAACTTCCCAAACTTTTTATTACGTGTAAAATATCTTTGTGATCATGGTAGGTTTGGGGAAACGGTTTTGTTGGAATACGCCAACAACGGGTTGGCTGGAAATAAGTAGCATTTAAAGTTTAGATAAATATTTAACATGGAGCCGATTTATATATATTTTTTGGAATAAAATTCCAGCTTTGTAATACTTTTTGTGTTAGTTTGTAAATAAATTGGAAGGAAAGGTGTATAATAAAAGTATGGTGTGCTAAAATACTTTACCAATTTCTAATGTATAGAACCTTTTATTGAAACCGAAATCAAGTTTAATCTGAGAATATTTTCACCTCATCTGAAAAGGTTTTAGAGATAATATGAATCTATTATATTCATATGTATTTGAAATGTATAATTGTTTTGAAAATCAATAGTATTTTCATTTAGATTAAAGAGTAATAGATTTTTACTTTAAACCTCTGTAAAGTAGAAACGAATCTATTAGAAACAGCACATTTACTATTAGTTAATAAATACATCTGATTATCAAATATTTTGAAAACTCTCAACATTGTGTGCAAACAGTGAACCCGATACATTACATTTTCTTTTCTGGATTGTTTTTAATGTGACTAACCGCTGAAATGAATGTAGCGTATTCGTCAGACAATTACATTAGATCAAAAACAAAGGAACGTAAATCTCAGGTTTGTTAATTCCTAAGCGCTCAATGCTAGGGTTTACCTTCTTTCTCATGAAATACTGAATAAATGCAGTGTGGCGTGGAGAAAATCATCTTGTGGCACTGCTAAGGTGCAGTGGAAACCCAGGTTGCTTTGTTGTCTGCTGCATTGTTACTTTGGTGTCTCATTTTCTTCTTGACTATACCCCAGAAATATTCAATGAACTAGCATTTGGTAAATGTACCCATAAAGTTTGTTGGAAGAAGAATAAAAAGTTCTTTAATTTTTTAAATCTAGTGGACTGATCCCAGAAAGATGTGGCCCCCAAAAATCACAAACTAGACACTGGACTTCTTTGACTTCCTCCAGACAAACAGATATGGGAACAGTTCATTTTTTATTTCACTATAACCTCCGTTATGTCCCTGGATTACAAGGAGCTTTTCAGGAATGTGTCATTTTTGTGTATATAGAGTGTAAGTTGCAGAGAGAAGTGAAAGTGACCCATACAAGGAATTTGTCCTCTGCATTTCACCCATCCAAGTGCACACATACACAGCAGTAAACAAACACACCCGGAGCTGTGGGCAGGCATAGCTGCGGCGCCCGGGAACTTGCTCAAGGCCACTACAGTAATGGTTATCACCCTCGACTCCCATTCGAGCTAGGGATTGAACCAGAGACCTTTTGCTCTCCAGTCACATTGTCTTCTTTCCCATGACTGTTCACAAAAGTTCCTTCAAGCTGGAGTCGAACCAGTGACCTAAGGATTTCCACTTTACGTTCTACAGTCCTCCGCTTTACCAACTGTGCATCAGAAAGCCATTACAAGTGACATAAAGCCTATACACACTCAAGCGGTCAGTGTGAGTTTGACCCATGTATACAGTAAAAATGGAGAAAAGCTTTTGTGCGATTGACTGTTCGAATCTCTTTTCAAAGCATTTTCAAATAAAATTCCTTGGAATTCAAGAGATGACACAGAGATTTGTGGTTCTGTGCCTGTAAGTCAAGACTAAATCAACATATCTTAAATTAATCTTTGTGTTTTGTGCGGATTACAGTTAAAGCCTTAGTTGTAACTTAAGCCAAGCACGAATTAAAAGAAATACTCAAAGTTTATTGACATTGTGATTTGTAGTGAGAGCAGAGAGCAGGTGGAGGAAAACCTGGAAAGTTGGAGGTCAGCTCTAGAAAGAAGAGGAATGAAAGTCAGTCGCAGCAAGACAGAATACATGTGTTTGAACGAGAGGGAGGGAAATAGAACAGTGAGGTTACAGGGGGCTGAGGTCAAGAAGGTGCAGGAGTTTAGGTATTTGGGGTCAACAGTCCAGTGTGACGGGGAGTGTGGAAAAGAGGTGAAGAGACGAGTGCAGGCAGGTTGGAGTGGATAGAGAAAAGTGTCAGGGGTGTTGTGTGACAGTAGAGTGTCAGCAAGAATCAAAGGAAAGGTGTACAGAACAGTAGTGAGAGCAGCTATGATGTATGGGTTGGAGACTGTGGCAGTGATGAAGAGACAAGAGGCAGAGATGGAAGTAGCAGAGATGAGGATGTTGAGGTTCAGTTTAGGAGTGACTAGGATGGACAAGATTAGGAACGAGCACATCAGAGGGACAGCTCAGGTTGGAGACAAAGTCAGAGAGGCCAGATTGAGATGGTTTGGACACGTGCAGAGGAGGGATAGTGGTTATATTGGTGGAAGGATGTTGGACAGTGCTTAATTTGTTCCGCCGTTTGCCGGAACGCAATCCGTTTTCTCTCAATTTCTGGCTTCCAAGGATCCGGAAAATTTTATTCTGGGATCCGGTAATTATCTGACCCCATTTGTCTTTATCTGCCCAATTCTTGCCCACCTTTTTCACTCTACTGTACTACAATGCATTCCCCTGACTCAAGAATATACAGAGCACTCGCCTATGGTGTGCCAGGCTGCCTTCGTCGTAGGCTGGTGCTGTCCCCTGCAGTCGGCAGGCCGGCCCGTATTATGTGGAAATTAGCGATTAGATAAAAAAATATTATAAAATAAAATAATTAATAATTATTGTGTTTTATTTATTGTGCCTTGTATAATGTAAAAATAATAATATTAAATAAAATGCACTACTAGCAAGTCTAAAAAGGCTGCTGCTGGGTATTTTACGTCCTGTACGTAATTTATTTTTAGGCGGCATTTGGCCAAAACAAAAAGTGTCCTGACTCCTTCGTGCTAACTGTCTAAAAGACAATCAAGTTTGCCTTCGTTTTTTTAAAAGAAACGAAGACTCAAGTCATGTTGCTCCAAAGCAAGCCAGAACTGCAGTGCGGGCTGCTTCTGGTAGTACCAGTGCAGATGACCACAATGCTAACCGGGTTCACACAGTGGAGGGTGAGGCAGAGGCGGCCACTACAACGACAGCAATCCCGGCGAGACTTCAGCGGGAGTTCGAGGCTTCAGCGACCGGACCTTCTAAGACGGTATTTTACACCGGAAAAACAGATTATGGGTGAACTAGCAGCTAATTTGGGGCTTTTCAGCAGGGAGAGGGCGAGATGATATTGAAGATTAAGATAAATTGTGTTGAAAGTAATCTAAAGGTTTTTTGTGTGTATATGTCTTAAATTATGTTGTAAATGATGTATGTAAGTCCTGCTGCTTAGGCATATTAGACACTGAACCATTGCGTTCTGTTTGTGTTCCAGCAACTGTTTTGGGCCAGCCCCCCTGTCTGTCACCCCAGTCCTGTTGTGTTCCAGTAACTTCAAATTTACAAATTAAGCACTGATGTTGGAGATGGAGATGCCAGGCAAGAGGTCAAGAGGAAGACCAAAGAGGAGATATATGGATGTGCTGAAAGAGGACATGAAGTTAGTTGGTGCACGGGTAGAGGATACTGAGGACAGAGTTAGGTGGAAAAGGATGATTCGTTGTGGCGACGCCTAAACTGGGAACAGCCGAAAGGAAAAGTAGAAGACTCAAAGTTTATCGCACTCAAAAGCTGTCTCTATGGTGATTGAATTTTTTACATTTGAAGTGTTATTTGGAATATTCTTTTATGCCATTGACTGTGTTTTACCTGCACAGACGTGTGACCCTGAGTGAGCGACAACATTAACTTCAAAGCTCAAAATTTATACCAGGAGCATTACAACCAGAATGTCTGTAGATGTCTTCTTCTTATATGGCCTTTTCGTGGTTGGCATCTTGGTTAAAAATGTAATTTATACATCTTTGCAAGTCTCCAATGAACCCCATTTCAAACTTTGAGATGGCCGCTACAGAACCTTCACTTTGTTCTGGTGTAGCCGATGACGAGTGAATTTGGCCTTGTTTTCTGGATCATTGTCGTGTTGGAATATCCAGCAATGTTCCACGTGCTGCTTCTGGACTGATGAGTGCAAATTTTTCTCCGGTATCCTTTAATAACATACGGCATTCATCTTCCCCTAAATGTTTTCATAGATTTTGATCAATATAAGAAAATTTAAAAAACAGTTAAATCTCCATATAGGTTGGCACTTATTGGTAATCTACACCCCCACTTGAACATTAAGGTCAGTGAATTATCTGCTCCCCACTTCGCCTAAAGTAAATTATTAACCTGAGTGTTTTTGCTCCACAGCTGTGGAACTCACTACCACTGTCCCTTAGGTCCATCTCTGGTCCTTTAAAGGAAAATTAAAAACTCTTTTTTAACCTAGCATTTGGTAATGAGGAAAAGTAGGGATGGACACTCACTGTTGTTTTTTAGAATGTTGTGTTTTTACCTTTCTGTATAGTATTATTACTATTATTGTTTAGTGCACTGGTCAATCTTGTTGTTGTAGTGTAGCTCTTTATAAAATAAACTTTGATTGATTGATTTATCAAGTTTCCTGTGCCTTTGGAGCTCACACATCCCCAAAACATCAGTGACCCACCTCTGTATTTCACAGTAGGGATGTTCAGTTCATATTGACTCATCTCCAAATGATATGTTTCAGCCAAAAACGTCTCAAGAAGTCCTTTGTGTCGGGTTTTTGTACATGCTAAAATCACTAGGATGAGTAAACTTTTGACCAGTGTCATATTGAAAGTGTTGGTTGTCATTATGATTTAAAAAGAGTAAACACAGCTGTTTGACAAATCTAGCCACAGGGGTTGCAAGCCAGTGACTTCTGTGCCGGTCCCAAGCCCGGATAAATAGAGAGGGTTGCGTCAGGAAGGGCATCCGGCGTAAAATATGCCAAAACCAAATATGCGAGTCACCAAATCGATTTTCATACCGGATCGGTCGAGGCCCGGGTTAACAACGACCGCCTCCGGTGCTGTTGACTTACAGGGTGCCGGTGGAAATTGGACTACTGTTTGTCGAAGAAGGAGAGGAGGGAGAAGGATTCGTCGACAGAAAGAGAAGAGGAAAGGCAGGAGTGTAGATCTGAGAATAGGGACTCTTAACGTTGGTACAATGACAGAGAAGGGTAGGGAGCTGGCGGACATGATGGAGAGAAGGAAGGTAGATATTCTGTGCGTGCAGGAGACCAGGTGGAAGGGTAGCAAAGCGCGTAGTATTGGAGGGGGATACAAACTGTTTTACTATGGTGTGGATAGGAAGAGAAATGGGGTAGGAGTGATCCTGAAGGAGGAGTTTGTGAGGAATGTTTTAGAGGTGAAAAGAGTGTCAGACAGGGTGATCAGTTTGAAGTTAGAAATTGAAGTGGTG
>SRMA01025416.1:147334-178872 GCA_007224835.1 Danionella cerebrum | reverse complement strand
GAATAAAAGGGAAAGAATGGAGGAAGAGGTGAATATTGCTATAGAGCAGGAAGTTGAAAAGATTAGAAAGGATAAGGAAGGCCCTGGGGAGAATGAAGAGTGGAAAGGCTGTTGGTCCAGATGACATACCAGTGGAGGTGTGGAAGTGTCTAGGAGAGACAGCAGTGGAGTTCCTGTCTAGGTTATTCAACAGGATTTTAGAGAGTGAGAAGATGCCTGAGGAATGGAGGAGAAGTGTCCTAGTACCAGTCTTTAAGAACAAGGGTGATGTGCAGAGTTGTAACAACTACAGAGGTATAAAGTTGATGAGCCACACAATGAAACTTTGGGAAAGAGTAGTGGAAGCTAGGCTAAGAAGAGAAGTGGATATTTGTGAACAACAGTATGGCTTCATGCCCAGGAAGAGCACTACTGATGCAATTTTTGCTCTGAGATTGTTAATGGAGAAGTACAGAGATGGTCAGAAAGAGCTTCACTGCGTCTTTGTGGATTTAGAAAAAGCGTATGACAGGGTGCCAAGAGAAGAGCTATGGTCCTGTATGAGGAGGTCAGAAGTGGCAGAGAAGTACGTCAGAGTAGTTCAGGATATGTATGAGAGAAGTAAGACAGCAGTGAGATGATTGTGCTGTAGGTCAGACAAAGTAGTTCAAGGTGGAGGTGGGGCTACATCAAGGATCAGCTTTGAGTCCCTTCTTATTTGCTATGGTGATGGACAGGTTGACAGATGAGATCAGGCAGGAATCGCCGTGGACAATGATGTTTGCAAATGACATTGTAATTTGTAGTGAGAGCAGAGAGCAGGTGGAGGAAAACCTGGAAAGTTGGAGGTCAGCTCTAGAAAGAAGAGGAATGAAAGTCAGTCGCAACAAGACAGAATACATGTGTTTGAACGAGAGGGAGGGAAATAGAACAGTGAGGTTACAGGGGGCTGAGGTCAAGAAGGTGCAGGAGTTTAGGTATTTGGGGTCAACAGTCCAGTGTGACGGGGAGTGTGGAAAAGAGGTGAAGAGACGAGTGCAGGCAGGTTGGAGTGGGTGGAGAAAAGTGTCAGGGGTGTTGTGTGACAGAAGAGTGTCAGCAAGAATCAAAGGAAAGGTGTACAGAACAGTAGTGAGACCAGCTATGATGTATGGGTTGGAGACTGTGGCAGTAAAGAAGAGACAAGAGGCAGAGCTGGAAGTAGCAGAGATGAGGATGTTGAGGTTCAGTTTAGGAGTGACGAGGATGGACAAGATTAGGAACGAGCACATCAGAGGGACAGCTCAGGTTGGTTGTTTTGGAGACAAAGTCAGAGAGGCCAGGTTGAGATGGTTTGGACATGTGCAGAGGAGGGATGGTGGTTATATTGGAAGAAGGATGCTGGAGATGGAGATGCCAGGCAAGAGGTCAAGAGGAAGACCAAAGAGGAGATATATGGATGTGCTGAAAGAGGACATGAAGGTAGTTGGTGCAAGAGTAGAGGATACTGAGGACAGAGTTAGGTGGAAAAGGATGATTCGCTGTGGCGACCCCTAAACTGGGAACAGCCGAAAGTAAAAGAAGAAGAAACACAGCTGTTTGACAATAAATTGCTTCACATTGCCACAAACCACGAGTGTATAAAATGTTTTTTCTTCATTAGATTTTCTGAAAAAATGGCCAAGACATCAGAACATTTTTATGAAATTTAAATTTTGAGTAAACTTATGAACACAACTGTACAACTCACAGTTCCTTCACACCGATGGCTCTTGATTTCCACGGGACTTTTCCAGGTTATCGTTTCTGCTAAAATAGAAAATACGTTTAACACCAGTTTATCGATGACTTGTCAGCGTTTTCCGGACTCTCCACTGGGTGGCGCGCGACATTTTCCTCTATCTCGACTGCGGGTGATGTTGTTGTGTCGTGACGTCACGGCGGCGAAACGAAGGCGCAGAGAGGGCGGCCATGACTCAAGTCTCCACAATTATTTAATCCCAAATAAATTACCCACGGAAAACTTCCATGGCAAGAGCCACGAGTCAGATTGTAAGTACCAGCGATGTCTCGGGAGCTCGGGCTCGAAGCCGCTTCTCTCCCCGTCGCGTGCGTTTTATTTTAGCGGTGTTTTATGCGCGGGGTGGCGCGAGTCTTTAGCTTAGCCTTTAGCATCAATAGCCCGCTAGTACCCAAACAAGCGCAAGTCCATTAACCAGGAAGTGTCAACTTTTGTTTCCTGGCGTAATTCACAGAGAGTTTTCTGAAATAAACGTTAGACTCAAATTTGGTGGTATTATGAGAACTCTTTTAATGGATTCTTAAATTGTTGTGCGCTAGCATCGCGAGCTAATTCTATCAACAAACGAAGTTGCTTGTTTTCCTAGCTGTTAGCCTGACCGCTAACTCACGACACAAGGGATTGGTTCTCCTCGATTTTCTTCTAACTATAATGTACATTAAGCATTGTGTATGCAACAACTGCTTGAAACGCTATTTGTTTATTTGAAAACAAAGCCACTAACTGCTAAGTTTTTTTTTAATAATGTGTGCTTTAGGTTGTTTTGACTTCAGTTCGTTTCTGTTTACATCTGTGCATCACTGTTTTTTCTCTTAAATCATGTAAATATGTAGTATTTTATGTCTCATTGCGTGTAGGGACATCTCTGTGTTGTCGTCGTCTTATTTGGCCTTGGCTTTCTATCAAAACAAACTGACTCCCAGTCGAGGCCTACAGAAAGGGCTTAGTGATTTTAAGGCTTCACCTTTTCATTGAGCTTTTTTGGTACCATTTGTGGCTAAACTCCTGAAAGGTCTTATTTTAATTTTACTTATATGTTTATTGAAGTCTAATTGATTGGTTGGGGGTGAGTGGGTAGCTCTCTCTACTTATTAGTGTTCTGATAAATGAACTTTTTAGGAGTTAAAAATACTTTTTTTTTTATTTTGAAGAGCATATTTTATGGTCAAATTATAACAGCTTGAAGAACATTAGAGACTTTGAGCATTGAGATTATATGTTAGATCGTCTGATGGTGATCCTTGATTAATTACAAGTCACTGGTGTTTATTAAACTATGGGAATGTCTCCATGTTTTTCACACTGATAGTGCAGAAGGCGATTGTGAAAGACAAAGTCACAGACCAAAGACTTGTGGGTGGAACATCTGAACAGATTGTATTAGAACTGGCAGTAAAGAGTTTAAGAAGATAGTCATGTACGTTGAAGAAGTAGCCTGAAATCTGTTGAGTTAAAGTTATGTTGCATTTAATAAGCAATAGCTCACGGTTTGGTATGCACTTAGATTTTTAACCAAGATTTTAGTTTCCGATGGCATAGCAAATTAGTATTTCTTTATTTTTTATTACACTTTCCTGTGGCTTAGTTGTTAGACTGCATTGCAAAGATCATGGGTTCAAATCTCAGGAAAAGCAAGAACTGAAAAAAAAAAGTAAAATGTTTATTCAAATGTAAGTCGATTTTGGTAAAGGCATCTGCTAAAAATGTAAATGTATTTTGCTAAATTACACATTTCTTCAAAAAACAATATAAAGAAAACTTGGCAAGTCTCATAGCACAGTACTACATATGTACTTGTCTCTCTGAATTAAATGGGAATGACTGGTTGAACGCTTCACCGGGGGTCTCTTTCTCTTTTGCTGTTTGTGTGAATCGCTGGACGCAGCTTGCAGACGTTTTATATATTTGTGTACCGTTCTTTTTCTATCTGTAGTTGATGGCAAATCTGAAATGTCCCCAAACCACAGGTGTAAAAGTTGACTGCTCCTCCTCATCTTTACGACTCTCCTCCACTGGCCATGGTTAGAGAGAAGTCCCATCCTCCTCTATCTTTAGCACTCGCTGATTGGATATTTACACAAGGGAGCAGCTCATTGATTGTATGTTGGCTCGCAGACATCCATGTCCCTGGTATCTGCCTAAAATTTGAAATAATAATTATACATACAGGAGTTATTCAAATGAGGTACCAAAAAAAACCTTGCTTCACACACACGTATTGAACCCTGAATGGTGCACAGAGTATAAATCAGTATTGCAGCCAAGGGAAGTTTGAATGACTAATAATGAAGTTAGAAGAAGACAAGTTAAAATGGACCAAAGCATGGCTTGCCCTAAGCCTATTAAACAAAGAATGCATTAATTCATTCGGTGCTCCCTGCGTGGTAGCCATTTGGACTCCATTTGAAGCTGGAGAGAGGGCAAAGTCAGTACTTTAGTCTAAAGATATAGTTGGATGGGTATAGTAAATAGGGATCACATGCTTAAAAACTTCTTGGAGACATAAACCAATATCAGGATACACAGCTAGAAGTAGAAGCCAGGAGACAGTAAAAGGCAGTGCAGCTTGCAAACCCTCTATCACTTGGGAAACCTGGATTGCTGGGTACATTGTTGAGCTGTTTGGAAACATAGAGGAAGAAGGGTGCCCACCAAATGACCCTAATAGGCCTTTCCATATGGAAAGCAAAAAGACAGAAATGCCTGTTTCTATTTCTAGAAATTCTGGCTTCTTGAAGAATTAGATGTTGAGAAGAATTGGCTGATCTGTGGAAACAGCAGGACGTTATCGACAAATGTTGATAAACATTGATACCCAACTGAAGTCTACCAATAAGATTTGCCTACTGAAGGAATTCAAACATTGGCTCTATTCACTTTACAAAATACTTAATTTGAAGGTGATTCACATCACATTTGTCTTATCTTTTGTCATTTGAAGGGTCACAATTGCAAAATCAATGAAAGTTTAAAGTAGGGTTGCACAATAGAAAAAATATTACCGATATCTTTCAGCTCCTGCAGGCTGATACAGTCAATGCAAACTGATAACACTTAAACATCTCTAAAATTGTGACATTAATACTATTAACAAAGCCAAACGTATTTCACTCTATAAATGAAAATGTTAAGTTTTCCACTACAGCAGCATGGCTTCAAATTGAATCAGTGTACCTGTGTGAGTGAAGCTCCTTGGAATGCAGCACCCCACTGTACAGTTTAATCTCTTAAACCCGGTACCGGGGACTTGCCCCCTTGTGCGTTACATTTTCGCTCATAGCTCACTAACCCTGAGAATAACCCACACATATTAAATACTGTTGTGTTCAGCGGAAACTCCTCTAAAAACGTATTTAATTCAATTTCATATCCGTTAACCACAGCTCGAACGCCATGCAAATAAACAACAACATATCCGGAGTATAATTCATGACCAAGTTTTTGTTTATGTGCGATATGTATCCACAATATAAACACAAACACCAAAACCATGGCATCAAATGAAAGCTAACAACCAGCAGAATCCAGCGATATGCAACTCATTTACATGGCGCAAAGTATTTCAGAGCAGGGAGCAAAAGTTCCCAGAAAAAAAACGCCAGTAAAAACAAAGCAAGCATGTAAATCTTGTCGTTTGCCGTTTTTTCAACAAAAGTTATTTCCATAGCGATAAAAGTCTGTTTGTTGTTATATCCGGTCAATAACTCCATTTTTGGGTCTCTTCCCCATCTCTTTTCTAAGAATAACATGACCAAATATGGAAACACTCCCCGTGCGTAAAAGCAGTCCTCTCCACGCTCTGTGTCATTGGATTCTACAGATTCAAAGCATTCCAACGAGGTATAGAGCTCCCGGATTGGACAGACGCTTGAGGGGTGGGCACACAGGGAAGTTACAAGGTTGGAAGCGGATTGAACAGAAGCTTACGCATGGCGCAGGAAGACATCGCAAAGGGGCGTCAACCCCCCTTTTACAGCGTTTCTTTAGGAGTTTTTTTGCTGAAATCATGTCCCGTAAGCAAGAAAAGAAGACCATGAACGTAGCGGAAGCTTTGGACAAGATTTTTTCCATATTTCAATTATTGTGCCAAATTGTGCCAAACTGTGCCAACATGGATTACGCCTGAACTTTGTTCAATCAAAACCTGTACAGAATATTAGTTTCTTGTAGTATGGACACCAAAAATAAGGAGATATTAGAGGAAACGTGGGTTTTTTTAGGCGGAGTTCATTTTTTGGTCAATTCAACATCATTTACTTTTACCCAGTGTTCTTGACTGTCAAATTAACTCATCCACCCCCCCCCCCCCAGAACCCATCTTCATTTTGATGCCAAGATTTGCAGTTTAGACCTTGTAAAAGCTGAGAAATGCCTTATAAAGTGAAGGTATAGGATTTTTGGAAAATAGGCCTCGGGGCTTAAGAGGTTAAGGTAGGGGTGGGCAAAGTCATTCCTGGAGGGCTTATGTCCTCTCCTGGTTTTTGTTCCAGCCCTACAAACACTGGCAACTTTAACCAAACCAAAGAGAGCTTGATTAGTAGAATCAGGTGTGTTTCATGAAGGTTGCAACAAAAATGTGTAGGACTGTGGCCCTCCTTGCCCGCCTCTGGTTTAAGCTCTTTATTGATCCACTGTGCCGTCAGACTCATCATGCTTACAGGGCAGCTAGTCCATATATCTACGGGGAAAGTGTTTCATGTTATCAATCAGAATCTGAATGCTCATCGTTTGATTTTCTCTGGAAAATTCTAGCCTATTAAAATAGCATCAAAGATATAATAAGACATAAATTAACAGTTCGAAAACAAAAGCAACATAATCTCTGCGAGAAATCAGTGTTTGTTAGCACAAAATGATTAATCAGAGCCTATTTGTGTTATAACAGCCTCCGCTAACCATTTACAGAGCGCTGTCTGGTCAGGGACAGTCTTAAAAGTGCATATACAGAAGATGATATATAAAACTTATATGAATACTGCTGGGATAGAAAAAAACATTTAGAATGTTATTATAAAGAACTAAATAGTTATTATAAAGAGTCCTGATGGTAAAGGGCTGGTCGTCAAGCGCCATTGTTTTTATTATAACCAAAAATTATTAGTTTTGTCAAGAGTCTCACGGATATTTGTGAGACCAGTTGGCTTCTTAGCGGTGTGCTTGTCAATGTTTTTATTAGCCTGGGCATCCTCAAATGCTTTCAAGACTCAGTCGAAGCGATGGTTATGTTTGAGGTGACTGGATGAGGTTTGTAGTGATGAAGCTAGTGCTACTTTTCCTTCCTCATGGAATTTGTTTCAGAAAACTGTCATCTTCGGAAAGTTTAAAGAAGTCCTTCACCACTGACGCCATGTCTTCTGTTGCCACTCAGTGCTGCATGCTGGTTGTGACGACGTTACTTGAACGCAGATTCATTTGACGTCTCAGTTCTATCTGACTGTGGCCGAGCTGACAAAAGCCAGGCAAAATTCATGACTTATGAGAATGACGTCGTAATTTCTCTGATAGTTATAGTTATCGTTTACTGTTCACCAAGGTTCAACTTTACAGTTATCCATTTCTAAGTTAAAACGTGGAAGAAAAGGTCTTTATCATGCCATAAGGATGTTCTTTTATTGGCTAAGTTGAGCATTTTCATGTAGGCCTTGGTGTCAAGCCCTGTGTGTCAGGTTAGAGTGCAGCAGATTGGTTTCAATTGGAGCTAGCAGATGTCTCCCTGATGCTCATTTCAGCAAAAGAAGAGTTACATTTGTCTGTCTGTCATCTAAGTCAGACTCTTTGTGAACAATCATATTCTCACATTTGGAATAGGGCTGATTTCATCACCACGTCACTTTTTGAACACGTGTAACGCTAAAATTACAATAACTTTTCAGTTTCTCACTTCATGACTCGAAATCATTATAAAAAGTATGGCGTTATCATGACATAGTCTTAGATAAATCAGTGACTTTTGTGCAAGTCCCTGATTAAGCCTTTACAGTCTTTATTAGAACAGCTTCTATTTTCTTCTTCAGTATGATGTTGCATCCCTCCGTTCCTCTGTTCTCATCTCGTGCCCACCCATGGTAAGAGGCCAGCAGGACACGCCCCGTCTCCACGGCAACAGCATGGAGGGACAGACCCCACCTACCCAGCCTCGCAAGAAGAGACCAGAGGACTTTAGATTTGGCAAAATACTGGGAGAAGGCTCTTTCTCTACTGTATGTCACACACGAAATCACCCTGTTGAGATGTTTCATTCAATGAGTTTACCTTTGTTGCTGTTACAGGTTGTCTTGGCCAAGGAACACTCGACGAGGAAGGAGTATGCAAGTGAGTCGTCACGTCAACTTTTCACAGGATGAATGTTACTATAGTACTTCTGAATTGTACTAGATAACATATCCGATAGAGGTAAACAGTAATTGAAAATGCACAGCTTTGTGGCTCACCGGTTACTTCACAAGATAATGAAAAAAAGTACTTCATCGTTTTTTTTGTAGCTAAATGCACTTTTCATCTGTGATTGTCTTTCAACAGTTAAGATCCTGGAAAAGCGCCACATAATGAAGGAGAACAAAGCACAATATGTCAAGCGAGAACGAGACATAATGTCACATTTGGAGCATCCGTTTTTTGTCAAACTCTACTTCACCTTTCAGGACGAGGAGAAGCTCTGTATCCTTCATTGTCGTTGCACAATAGCTTGAGCAATACCCAGCGTTGTTGTTTTACCTAGGTTTACATGGTTAATATTTATATTTATCTCAGTTTTGCATTTATTACATAAAGATTTACTTTTATTATAAACTGAATGAAAATATATGCACATGTATGGTTCAAAATTGTGAGTCCTGAACCACGTCATCAGATTTTGGGTTAAGTTATGCTAAGAATGGCGAACTGCTGAAATACATCCGAAAAATCGGCTCGTTTGATGAGACCTGCACACGCTTTTACTCTGCAGAGATAGTCAGTGCGCTCGAGTACCTTCACCAAAAGGGCATCATCCACAGGTCTGTGTTTTTTCTTGAAGAAACAGTAGGCCAAACAAAAGCATGTTTTTGGTCACAAAGAATATATTTTGAAGAATGTTTGAAATTTGGAGTAATTGTTAAAAAATTTGATGTTTTTCCCACATTGTTCTCCAGTGTTTTCGCTTTGTCTTAAGTTGCTTATCTGTTTTTATTAGGAAAAGATTAGCCTTTAAAAGATAAATTAACCTTTGGAGACACTCTTGAGTTTCATCAGCTTTATTGGACTCAATTGATGTGTTGTCTTATATTTAAAAAGTAACATAAGGATGAGGAATTATTGACGACGGTTTTTGTTTATTTGTGTGTTTTTGTTACAGAGATCTTAAACCTGAAAATATTTTGCTCAGCGAGGAGATGCACATTCAGATAACAGATTTTGGCACAGCAAAACAATTGTCTTCGGACAGCAAACAAGGTAAATAGTTAAACTAAATTTTCTCTATTAAACTCCATCATTCAACATCTGAATTTCACATTCTTGATTGATGCACCATTTAGTGAGTAACCTGATTAGCTGTATTTACTTTGTTCAGGGTTTTATTGCAGTGGGCTGTGTTTAAAATAAAAAAAAAGCACCCTACAACATGTGCTAAATATAATCAGCTCAAAAGATGAATTTTGAAAGCTTTCAGATTGTAGTTTTACATCGAGTGACTGTAGTGGCTATTCTAAAACAAGAAGTCTGTGAAAGCCAGACTTGAGAAGAGTTAACAAAAATTGCAGCTTTATTTAACTTAAACATTAGATATTAATCAGCTAAGACCACACTGCTCTGAGAAAGGGAGTGAGGGGGAATAGAGGAGGAGAAAGTAGCAGTTCAGAGAGGCAATCTCTCTGTGAAAGAGGGGTGACATCACTGAGCTACTCTATTTAAGGAGCTTTTAACTTCCTGGTTGCGGTGTATTTCCTGTTTTATCTCAGAAACCAACCAGGAAATAGGATTATACATTTTTTTTTCTCTTTTAACCTCTTAAGCCCGAAAGTCCCCGGTACCGGGGACTTGCCCCCTTGTGCGTTACATTTTCACTCATAGCTCACGAACCCTGAGAATAACCCACACATATTAAATACTGTTGTGTTCAGCGGAAACTCCTCTAAAAACGTATCTAATTCAATTTCATATCCGTTAACCACAGCTCGAACGCCATGCAAATAAACAACAACATGTCCGGAGTATAATTCATGACCACGTTTTTGTTTATGTGCGATATGTATCCACAATATAAACGGAAACACCCAAACCATTACATTAAATGAAAGCTAACAACCACCTGAATCCAGTGATATGCAACTCATTAACATTGCATGAAGTATTTCAGAGCAGGGAGCGAAAGTTCCACGAAAAAACGCCAGCGAAAACCAAGCAAGCATGTAAATCTTGTCTTACCTTTGCCGTTTTTTCAACAAAAAGTTATTTCCATAGCGATAAAAGTTCGTTTGTTGTTATGTCCGGTCGATAGCTTCGCGCAAACGCCATTTTGGATTATTTCTGTAGCTCTGTGGCGTCATTGCGTCACCAAATATGGAATGACTCCCCGTGCGTAAGAGGTGGTCTCTCCACGCTGCGCGTCGTGTGAGTCGTCGGCGATCCCGTCAGTCTCAAAATGGTTGAGCTGATTGGTTTCCTCAGAATCAGAGCTTTCGAGCGATGTATAGAGCTCCCGGATTGGACAGATGGTCGGGGGGGTAGGGACACGCGGAAGCTCGACGTCAAAGCGTTTTTGAGTGAAACGTGCCCAAAAGCGCAGCAAGATGGCGTAAATGAGCTTCTACCCCCCTTTTACGGCGTTTCTTTAGGAGTGTTTTTTGCTGAAATCATGTCCCATAAGCAACAAAAGAAGACTATTAACGTAGCTGAAGCTTTGGACAAGATTTTTTCCATATTTCAATTATTGTGCCAAATTGTGCCAAACTGTGCCAACATGGATTACGCCTGAACTTTGTTCAATCAAAACCTTTACAGAATATTTGTTTCTTGTAGTATGAACACCAAACTTGCTACAGATGTTCTTGACATGTAGTGGTTACAATTGATTGTGTTTATTTGCTTCGTTATAAGTAAAATAAGGAGATATTGGAGGAAACATGTGGTTTTTTTTGGGGCGGAGTTAATTTTTTGGCCATTCCAACATCAATTACTCTTACCCAGTGTTCTTGACTGTCAAATTAACTCATCCACACCACTCCCCAAGAACCTATCTTCATTTTGATACCAAGATTTGCAGTTTAGGCCTTGTAAAAGCTGAGAAATGCCTTAAAAAGTAAAAGTATAGGATTTTCGGAAAATAGGCCTCAGGGCTTAAGAGGTTAATACGTAAAATCTACCGTTCCCAGTAACAAATATGCTCAGAAATGGGTTCAGAGAGCAGCCTCTGATGCAGGCTGTATACCAGAACACTGTTTTACAACAAAATTCACTACAAGTAGTCTATGTATGTAAAAAGATCAAAGACGTTTTTTCTTTCTTGGTTCAGGATCTCTTTAAGTTAAAACTTGTGAAGTAAATTGTTCAAGTGTATTGATGTTGAATTTACTTTACAATATTAAACAATAGTATGATTGTGTATTAACTCAAAGCCTGTAACTCAGTTAATGCTTCAATAGATACTTTTCTTTAGTATTTAGTTCAAGCAAATGATTACTTTATGAAAACCTGACGAGCTGCCTTTAGAAGTATTTGCAAAACAAGTAGCAACAGAAAAGTAGCACGCATGGCCCAGAATACAAACCAACCACATGAATCATTTTCTGACAGTGTGACCTGTCCATACCCGTTCAGTGTCCTGTTAGGATTTGCCTTTATTGAAGTGATGATGTCATTGTGATGTTGTCCCCGCAGCAAGAGCAAACTCGTTTGTTGGTACAGCTCAGTACGTCTCCCCTGAATTACTGACTGAGAAATCTGCCTGCAAGAGGTAAACAGCAATGATGAATATTTAATGCTTTGGGGTTGTAATGCTTTCATCTGTAATGAATTAAGGATTGTTCAGAGATGCTGTGTGCTAGTTTCCTGCTGTGTTTATTACAGCTGGGCTGCTGCGACCAGTTGGGGGTGGGTTTTTTCCCTGGTTCAAGTGTGGCTCCTAACTAATATTTTATTGCTATTTTCTAATAATATTATCAATATGAAAACAGAAAAAATGTAATGTGCAACCGTGACATTTATTTAACTGTTTACAGATGCTCAAAACCTAAAATTTTTAGAGCTGTGCTAGGGGAGGTGATATTATGAGTAGGGCTGGGCGATATGAAGCAAAAAATATATCTCGATATATTTTGCTATATCTCGATATACGATATATATCTCGATATCTTTACAGGATTTATAACCACCCACCCCCCCAAAAAAACCCTACTGCAAAAAAAAAATAATAATAATACAAATGTCAAAGTCGTTTTTTATTGAAGCTCAGAGGTGCTTCTGCAAAATTTCTTTCAGAAATCCTTGTATACATATTGCCTTTTCATTCAAAAATAAAACAACTAAAAAACAGGCAGTGCATAGGGACAAAGTGCTCCTGTAACATTTAGGATATAAACAAAATCCCTGATAACATAAATAATAATTTAACTGTAAAATAATACACATTGCCTTCTTTTCATTCAAAAATAAAACAACTCAACTCAAGCTCATCTTTGCAGGACCTCTGTTGTAAGTAACCTTTTCCAATTCAGCAGCAAGCCGCGCTCTCTCTGTAGTGTACAGTCGCGGGAGTTCCTGTCTCGAAAAGTAATGCAGACTAGGTAAACTGTATCTGACTGGGATCAAGTGTTTTTAGCATACGTTTAAAGCCACGTTGTTCAACGACGGATATGGGTGCCATGTCCACCGCTATGTGAAATGCCACGGACTGTGATGCTACACCACCTCGCGCTCTGTCTGTCATATTCTACCCTCCGCGTTATAGAATTGTGGAGATTAGTGGAGCTTTGGTTGGCAGCAACTTTCACGGCATTCACGGCAGTAGACATCTGTCTGTTGTTCGTCTGACGACTTAAAACCAAAGTATTTCCATATAATGGAGCCAGCTGTTCTTTTTTTGCAACAAATTCCGTAACCTCCGGGCTGGTTGCGGGCGCCGCCATGTTGATTGAGACGACAGGCAAGGGGAGGGGGAACAAAAGCAAGGAGGCGCGGACGAGCGCAGCACAGAGAAGGCACACATCCACACAAGCAAATTGCCGAAAATTAAATATAGACATTATATCGATATGTACGATATGCCAGAATTCATATCGAGTTTAAAAAATATCTCGATATATTTAAAATATCGAGATATCGCCCACCCCTAATTATGAGCAACTAAAACAAGCAAGACAAATAGTCGTTTTTCTAATAGGGTTTGGTTAAAGGATCACAAGGTGCTTGTTTCGTCTAATCGTTGCATTTTCTGTTGCAGTTCGGATCTCTGGGCGTTAGGCTGCATCATCTATCAGCTTGTTGCTGGTTTGCCGCCATTTAGAGCTGGGTGAGTTGATTCTAAGAGTACTGTTAACACTTAAAATTGATCAGCCTGTGTGAAATTAATGTATACGTTATACAAGTTTCACTTTTTCAATGGAACTAATGAAGTTAAATCTTTTCATGAGCTGTGCAAAGCTAGTAATATTTTTATTATGATTTCAATTTAGCTGACCTCTATCAGGACATGGGTCATTCGATTTTTGGTTTTCGTCATTTAAAATGTTTGTGGATCTTTTTGGTCATGCTTAGTTAATTTTGTTCATTTTTATTTTATTTTTGTTTATATTTTATAACATATAGATATTACCATTAGGAATGGCGCGACCCACCAATTGTTTAATTTTGAACTCAAATATAGTGCAGGTTTCAAAAAGGTTATTACTTTTCTTTTTTTTTTTTTCATTTTAAACCAACTCTATATCAGTTATGACACATAATTTGCAAGGTTATTCAAATTAAATATGGGAAAATATGCAAATGTATTTTAGTTTCATTTTACAGGTCTCAAATCAGTGCCATAAGTGCCAAAGAAGGGATAACCTTAAGTACACGAACTGTGATATGGCTTGTGTTTTTCAAAGTTCTGGCACAAAAAAGCACAATGGCACAAAAGGTGCTTGGAACAGTGTATAAAGTTTACGAGAGCTTTGCCTGTTTTATTTTTTATATTGAATTTTTACATTGTTTTGACCTCGTCTTTGCTTTTGGTGGATTTATACATTTTTATTGTGTCTTTTGATTTTTGTTTTTAAACATAAAAACTGTTCAATCTCAATTTTTAAGATTTTTGCAGTAAAACAATGACAATTTAATAAACGGTCCATAAAAAATAAAAATCACTCGCCCGGTCCTGATTCATGACGGATCCACCTGTGCATCCCTATAGTTTTAACCATAAGGGCATTTTCTCAATTACTCTAAATTTTTCTCAACTTACTCATAATCTTTAACACTACAGTCAACTCTGAGATGCTGAAATAAGTTCTTTTTCCAGACTTTGAAACAAAGGTCCTCCTGCTCTGCTATAGGCAAACCTTCAGTTTAGCAAACTGTGTTTATTCCAATTAATTCCTTATGGAAAGCTTCCTTTTTTGCAAATTACAGAAGGTTAGCAACCCAGGTCATGCAGGTGGCCATCTTACCACTTTGTGTGTGTCTTTGGAGATCCCTTGGAAGGCAGTCTATTTGGAAGGAAGAACATTCATCAATAGTTGAATTTAGGCAATATAAAAAATATTTATATTCCATATAACAAAGTTCTTTTTAACAAAGGCTCACTTTATTTTGGGTTTTAAATAAAGTGAGCTGTTGTAACAGATTGAAGTGTTTTTTACTGCTTTTGTTCCTTTGACTTTGAAAGTCTCTCAAAATTTGATTATTTTGGTCTTTTATTCCATGACAGGAACGAGTATTTAATATTCCAGAAGATAATAAAACTGGAGTACGAGTTTCCTGAGAAGTTTTTCCCCAAAGCTAAAGACCTCGTTGAGCAGCTCCTGGTCAGTCCTGTTTATTTTTCTGTCGAGTTAATAGCACACATCTACTGCGTTCTTATCAACGTCTTCTTTTTACAGTCTCTGGATCCCTGCAAGCGGATTGGCTGTGATGAAATGGGAGGCTACGGTCCTTTGAGGTCTCACCCTTTCTTTGAGACAGTAGGCTGGGATGGTTTGCATTTACAGACACCTCCCAAGCTAACAGCGTATCTTCCTGCGATGTCGGAGGATGACGAGGACTGCTATGGAAATGTGAGGAAGCACACATTTTACTTTGCACTGTAACTTACCATCTCTACACGGTGATCTTATTTTACTAGGTGATGTCACAGTATTCAAACAAGATGAATGAAAATCTTCCTTCTCTTCTTTTCGCAGTATGATGATCTCTTGAGCCAGTTCAGTTGTATGCAGGTGGCTCAGCCTGGCTCTACCCCTGCCCCTGTAACTGGGGAATCAAGCCTTCCTGTATATAGCCCCTCCCCTAGTGTGGATCAGTTTATTCATATTCATGAACTGGACAGTAATAGCATGGAGCTGGACCTGCAGTACAGTGAAGAGGAGAAACGAGTCTTGCTTGACAAACAGACTGCTGCAAATCCATGGTAGGTATTTTTCTCAAACTCCTGTATATCCCTATCTTCTTGCCATGTGTGATCTTTTACCTTTCCGTGTTTCTAAACAGGCATCAGTTTGTGGAAAACAACCTCATCTTAAAAATGGGCCCAGTAGACAAACGCAAAGTGAGTCTTTGTTCATTCATGTACAATCATTTGGTTATCATCTAAAGGTGTTCCTCCCAGAATACATAGATCAAAAACATACATGTACAGAGTTGCATAGAGCTTTCAGATACATTTTCAAATGTTCAATCATTAAGACAGATTACAGAAGTCTTTAAAATGAGCATTCATACAATATTGAGTGTATTTTACTGCTGAAGCGCAGGACAGAGATTAACTCAATGGCGCACACACTCTCTCCGTAGTCAGACCAGGGTTTGACAGGAAAGAATTACACACATTATTTTGGGAATAAATTCTCTATATGGTTGAATGACAACATTTTAAATGAATAAAACGGCTTACAATATCCTTCTGAATTATTGAATCTGACATTTGAAACTAAAAGATTTCCACAATTACGTGCCTGTGCTTGTTTCTCAATGACGGTTCACATCTCTGGATAAAGTGAGGATTCTAGGTTCTGTTTGAGAACAATTGGTGGCTAGAGACAATGTGTTCATAAAGCAGAAAATAAAAACTAAATCCTCCATTTTCACGAAAGAAATCGTAGAAAGTCTGCGAAGTGTCGAACTGTTTGAAAAGTCATGGTAAAAACCTCGTCAGGTTTTTACAAGGGTGTACAATTACAAATGGCATGTGACGTCACATCATAATCAACCTGTTGGATCTTTTGTTGTGGAGATCTATTTCCTGCTTGGATTTTTCGTAGTTTGCATCATATTTTGCTTCATATTGACATTTTTCTTTTTTGGTTTCGTAACGTTGTCCTTGTTTGTATGCAGGGTCTGTTTGCACGGAGGAGGCAGTTGCTACTGACTGAAGGCCCTCACTTGTATTATGTGGATCCAGTCAATAAAGTGCTGAAAGGAGAGATCCCTTGGTCCCTTGAACTACGGCCTGAAGCCAAGAACTTTAAAACCTTCTTCGTACACACGGTAATCAGAGACCTTTCATCACATGTAATATCTAAATTTAAGTAGTCAAATGCTTTTAATTACTTAATCAAATAAAGGCACCCATTGTTTTCGTTGGTTTTCTACTTTTTATTCTTCCTCCTTCCGCTTCTGCCATGTGTTAATGGCAGCCCTATGAACCGCTTGAGGGAAAATTATGAAGTTTGGTACACTTTACTGCCAAGCCTTTGACCTAACATGCATTACATGCATTGTTTCAGCACTCTGCCCCCTAGTGGCCTGGAGAAAAAATTCAACTCTGCTCATACCTCCCAAGCTATATTTATCCCAAAAGTATGTTTGAAGCATCAAGTTCATCTCCAATTTTTCCATGTCAGCGCCACCTTGTGATCAAAATATATAAACTATTTAAGAACACTGCTAATAACGTTTGCTAGCTTTAGCTTATTGTCATAAATCCTATCTTGCCTTTTTCACTATGTCAAACCAAGAACATTAAAACCAATTTTGCCATATCATAGTTGATTAAAATTGCTGTTTTTTTATATTGAATCAGATCAAATTTGAATCGGAACATCCTTGAACCTTGCCACCAAAAAGTTATTTTTGTCCTGTTGATTGGAGTTTCGGTTTTTGATTAGAGCCATGATGATTTCGATACGCCCGAAGGTGTATCTGCAACCTTTTGCCATATTGGTCGCAAACTTGGCATGGGTACCAAAGACTGACCAAAGACTGATATCAATACCAAAAAATGACCCCAAAACATTAGTTAGTAAGAACGCCACCTAATGGTCAAAAATCATAAAACTTTAAAAAAATCGAATAATCCATTTGAATTTGATTTGTTTTATTTCATTATGCCTAGAATGGCATCTTTTTTTTTTTTTTTTTGTGCTAACGTTTTGCCTCCTAGATGCTTTGCCCCATATTATTGCTTGCAGTTATATGTATTATTTTTACAGTTCAAGATTTCCTTCTTTTTCTTTGTTGACTCATGTATCTTAGTAAAACTTCAATTGTTTGCCAACTTGTTGCTTAAATCCTTTCATTTCCTGTAAAAGTCTGCTAAAATTATCTTTGTAAATAGTTTAATTTCACCGCTTTTTTTTTTTTCTGCAGCCGAACCGGACATACTATCTAATGGACCCGAGTGGCAATGCTGACAAATGGTGCAAGAAAATCCAGGAAGTTTGGCGAAAGATCTACCACAAACACCAAAACCCCAACCTTTAGGACTAAAGTGCTCCTTTTTCCTTAGGCCACGCCCCCTTTAGTGCCCTCCAACCAATCACAGGGCAGAAACACGCCCCATTAGAGATGCCTCTCCAGCTAAATATTGTCTTTCCGTCACTTCACATAGCAGTGGCATCACTCCCAAGCCTGTTGGAATTCGGTAGTTTGATGCTCTGAAATGGGAGTCTTTTCAACCCAAAGCAGCAAAGCCCATAGTCGGCAGGCAAGCCATAGAAAAGAATACACTTTAATTATTCATTCGCTTCTAAACAAAGTCTTTCCATTGATCACGAACACTCTTGTAGTCCTGCTATCTCCACCTGTGTCCAACTTCCTTTGCTCACTGGAGTGTGTGATTGTGCGTCGCTTTAGAGTTAAGGCGGGTCCTTATTGGTTACAGTAGCTGGTCTTGCTGATTCTGATTGGACGATTCGGTGCCAGTTGTGTCCTCAGCATGCTCACGTTATGAAAACCCGAGCAGGAGATGACATCACATTGCACCAATCACCACAAACACGTGTGTGTGATGTGGATTGAGTGGGATCACATGCCCTCTTTCCCCTTTAGCTTTATTCCTTGAAATCGCTTCTGTTGGTAAGGTTTGCATTGCTGAGTGAAGGCTTGTGATGGAGGGGCAGTCTGATGGTGCGTGTATGTGACAGAGAGAGAGAGAGAGAGTGGTTTGCTCCTCTCATTTGGCTATTTTTAACAGGAAGAGTGAGTGAGACCAACAAACGGAGTGCGTGTGAGTACGAGTGCGTCTTCCTGATCGGTAACAGATGACTGTGATGTACAGCTGATGTAATATTGCAAATGGGAGGCGAGGACAGAGGTGACTCTCGGATCCAGGTTTTGTATTTTTATTCTTGTATAAGGTTATTGGGCCGCTGCGTTCTGGCCTGGCTTCTTCTGTGTTATTTAAATTCTAATATATGAAAGCGTATTTGGATTGAAGTCATGTTCCAGGGCCTTGCTGTGTATGTTCTGAATATGTAAAGCCTTTGAATGTGAAGAATTATTGTAAACTATGATATTTTACTGCTTTTGTTTTCTTACTATATCATATACATTTTCTATTTGCGCAGTGATTGGCTCATTTCGGATAATTTAATGCCTGTGTGCACATGGCCCCACTTGTTCATCTGTCTTTGTGTGTGTGAGAGAGAGAGTGAGAGAGTGTGTGTGGGGACCTTGTGTGTGTGTAGGCAATGTGTGTATTCTTCTTGTCAGCCTTTTGTGCTCGGCAAAACCTAGAACTGAAATAAAGCATGTAGGGTTTTAGGCCAACCAACACAGCCTCTTTGATTGTATCCTCGTTGCACATTCTGAGTGCTCAGCATAAATGAATAGACCCCACAAAAAAGCTACTACATCTAGTAGTTTGTATGAGAACACTGAATTTTAGGGACAGCACCAAGACATTCTTCAAGAATAACCTCTTTCAGGGTCTGGATGCTGGATGAAGAATGATTCTACACTACGGAATTTCCCACAGAAGAACCTTGTTCTTCATCGGTAATGCAGCAGTAACTACATTTCTTCTCCTTCAGTATATCAGAACATTGTGAGTTCTTGATGCCATCAATGCAATGCAACTCCAAACACCAGCAGCATGGTTTTGGCCTCACGCAATGACACCGCCACCACCATGTTTCACTGTAGACACTGTTACTTTTTCTTTGAAATGCACACCTCAACAACGCCATACAGTTTTTAAATCATTAGCTCCAAAAACAGTGATCTTTGTCTCATACCTCCAAAGTTTAGAGTCCTAGTAGTCTTCATCTTTTTCAACATAGGCCTTAGTAACTTTAAAGTGTGCTTTTTTTTAAACATAGGCTTTAGGAAAGGCTTTCTATGAGTAGAACATACATGCATGCCATACCTCTGCAGTGTGCACCCTGACCTAACGGCCCCCTCAGAACAGAAGATGCGCCTGTCGAGGCGTTAACTTCCGTGGACGGAAGCTCTAGGGTGGTTGCACTTCCATCTTTCAATTTTTGGATCATTTTTACTACTGTGTTTTGACAGATTTGTAGAACATTGCTGACCTTGTCGCCCTCACTGTTTTTTGTATAGAAATTATTTCCTTTCTTCTATTTTGTGACATTTGTCATCTATGGGGAGCTATTGCTAATGGCATGAAATGGAAAGGGCTCATCTTTGCCAATTTATGCCTTTATAGTCGCCTCTCTAGTGGACATCTTTTAAATGAATCATTAGACTCACCTGTGTCTGAATGCCTGTAATTACAAATTTCTGTAGTCTTAGATGTAAGTGTAACATTTTTGTAAGTGCAAGTTAACAAATCTAGTTTGCAGTCAATGGCCCACATTTTTGGGAGTGTTTTGTAGTATAGTAAATACTCAGAAAATATTGATTCTGAAAGGAAACCAAAGGTTTACTGACAAATGTAGTGGGCTGTACTCATTTATGCTGAGCGTATACTATTTATATCTAAGGAAAAAAAATAAAGCTTCTCGGTCACTGCCCTGTGCTTACATATATGGTGGGGTCAATTAGTATTTTACTTTGCGTTATTTGAGCCTTCCACCTTAAAATGTTTGTGATGTTTCTTTAATCAAAAATGCTGTCAAAGTATTGACAGTTAGCCCCCTTTTGCTAGAGGGCTTTACTACTCTAGAAAACTCTATAAAGGCCAATAGACACCTATTACCATCACATTTAAACAAACAAAGATCTTCACATTTAGTGTTTTGCTTTTTGTATATAGTTCATATATTTATCTCTTCCCAGTGTGGTTTCAATCCATCATTACAATCTGAGTCTGTGCTGGGTCTGATCCTGTCAGAAAGCAGAATAAAACATCAGCTTCACCAAGTACGGTTAAACATGTTTTCCACACCAGGGGCTGGCACATTTCAGAGTATAAATACACTTAATCATCTTGAAAAAGGGTGATTAGGGGGTGTGCCTTGTGTGTATTTATTGCTGGTTTGGGTTATTTAGAGACAGCAGGTTCTCTGTCAGAACAGTCTGTACCATATATTGTAAAATAGTTTACAGATTGTTGTTTCTTTATGTATGTATGTATGTGTGCGGTTCTTCAGCTTCAGGCACACTTGTTAACAACTAAGGAAACTCCTAAAAATTCTGAACTTTAAATTATAAATATAATAGAGAAATAAACAAAACACTTGAAAACTGATAAGTTCAGAGCGGAATGGTCCAAATGCTGTCACACAAACTTACTAAACATTCTACATGAATCAATGAGTGGATCAGTAAGTGATGGGACAGTGCCCTGCTGCCCTCTACTGTCAGCTTACATTACACCCGTGGCCAAAGTAAGATCTTAAAAGCAGTATTACACCTTGTACAATGCGAGAGGAGTGACATCATCGCGTGCCACCATTGCGGTGGGTACAGATTCAAACCGATAGAAACTACAACTAACCTAATTAATTTTGGTGTTTTCTTCTATTTTATTAGTAAAAGTTCTTTATTTTAGATTTTTAGTATACTGTAAATATATAAACCCCAAAACAATTCTGGTGCGTCTCCTGGTGGAAACTAAGAATGCAAACAAAATGGCCGCTTTGTCCAAGCATTGGTTTTTGGCAAAGTGAAATGAGGCTCAAAGTGGGCTTCGCCTTCATGAAAGTGTGTAAAAGAAATGTTCATCGGAAATGGGTAAAAGAACCCACAGAGGCTGGACATGGCCGTAGAAACCACACAGGTCTAAAACCATGCAGACACAAAAAAGAAACAATCAACAGTAATAATAATAGTAATAAAAAAACAATATGGTACTGTTAAGGCATATAAAATACGGTTTTGTTCAAAGAACATTGATTTCTATTAGTCAATGAAGATATTTGAATGATTTGAAGATTTGTTTTTATTTGTAGGCCATAAAAAAAGTTAAAAAAAAAATCATTTTTTTAAAAGTAATTGATAAGCGCCGCATGTTTTTAGTTATTAATTAATTATTTGATGTATTTATTTATTTGTCCGAAGTGATGAGTTACAATTAATAAAAAAGTTTCATTTATTAAGTCACAGCGTTCTTCTGGCCCCTCTGTCGGTGGGTGACGGTTGATGTCAGTTGGTTTGTCGGTTGCTGAGGACGAGCGCGCGCTTGTCACTTCTCAAATTCCTCAGGAGCACCGAGCGCGGGATCATGGCCGAGAGTCACGGAGAGATCACCGGTCACGAGTGTCGGCGCTTTGCCCCAGTTCAGACCTTTGGTCACCGATCCTCCAAGTGGGTCAGATTGAATGTTGGCGGAACATATTTTCTTACAACCAGGCAGACTCTCTGCCGGGACCCCAAATCCTTCCTCTACCGACTGTGCCAAACAGAGCTAGACCTCGATTCTGACAAGGTAACGTTTACTTTACTCTTATTTTCACAATTTATTCAAACAGTGATTTACTCATTTTGACATTTATGTGAGGTACATTCAAAGTTTATTTTTAACGCTATTAGTTATTCATTAGGAAAGGATGGCGAAAAAGTAGGTTACACTGAAAACGAGGCAACTTTAAATTTTTGACAAGATTTTGTCAGTGTTTTGTAGTAAAACAACACACGTTAACAAGAGACCAACATTAACTGAAAGAAAAAAAACGTTTATCATTAAACTGATACAATTGCGCATGCGCAAATTTCTCACGGAACATCAAGGAAATGTATTATACTATTTTAGTTTTCCATTTTGTTATCTTTAACTGTATAATAGGACTGTGCAGAAATGTATGCCACTTTGATTAAATTTGCTTGTTAATATTTTTCCTTTTTGTCATATAAGCAAAACTTGCATTACGCACAAGTAAAAATTTCCTTTCAAAATTATTTCATTCACGAAAAATAAAAAATAAATAACATTTTTAAAGTAACAAAATATATGTTTAAAAATATGCAATTACTACTTGTAAACCAGCAAGGTATCCTTATAATTTTATGTTTTACATTATTCAAGAGACAAAACCAGCCTTTTCTGCCTCATGGATCCATTTTGAGGACTTATCTCAAAAATGGGTCATGAGTGTGAAGCTGTTATTTTACTTCTCTTAATGGATGGTGTATTGAATGGAGTTTGTTCTCAGTATTGTTTCTATGGTAATCTGGGGGTTGTCCAGATGGTTGTTTGTGTCTCTGGAGTTGTTTTCCTGTTGGATGGACACAAACAAACCGTATTATAGACCCTTCTTTCCGAATCGAAACAGGCTCCCTTCTGTTCCTTCTGAGGAGTTTGGGGTAGTTTTGCAGCCTGGTTTTTTTTAAAAAAAACTTTAACACGAAATCACAGCAGCCGCACTGAACAATGGTAGAGATCTCAGTTTCTACTTCACAAGTACACTTGTGTATGGAAACCCGTTTTTGCCACTGAAGATAAAATCAAACACAATCATTGGGACTTTTTATTTTCATTTTCACAATCATTGGGACTTTTTTCAGGCACTTTTTAATTTCACGTTTAAAAACTTACAACAGCTCAGATTTTTAAGATACAATTCTGAGATATAACGTCAGATTTTTTAAATGTATGTTGGTATATGGATCTGATGATCACTTGGTGAAGAATCATCACATGTCATTAGTGTGAAAAACTCCTTTTTATATATTACACAATAAACATAAAGCATAACTGACATTATACAAAATAATCAGTACCATTTATGTATGAGTAAAATGCATTTAACACAAAGCAAATCCAGCGTTTTCTCTCAATTTATCAACAACAATTTAGATTTTTTGGCAGGTTTACATTGCAGATACAACTTACGATTTTGAGAAGAATGCAATCATAATATTTTTACCAGTAAAACACAGTAAGTAGGAATTTTGCTAAATTTTCTTTACAGAGAGACCAACAATGAAGGGTATGCTCTGATATTACCTTCCCACAAGGCCATGCCCCGTTTGGTGAGCGTGGTAAAGAAGGGGCTACATTTAATACAGAAAGTCCCGGACCATGAGTTATTCTGATGATTACTCTGTAAAGTTAAAAAGATTTTGGTCTCGACTGTGATCCTCACGACTTAAAGTATGACCAACTTTCCGTGTATATAGACATTTGCCACAAATTAGATTTCCCAAGTCCCAACATTTGTATGCTTTTGACTTTAACACTGGGATCATATTATTAGACATTTAAACTATTCATGTCAAATAAATTGCTAAAAGTAATACAATTGTCATGAATTGCACAGCATTATACGACAATTAACATTTAATTCTGAATTTTAATTAGATCATGAAGGGATTACGTCAAAAGTCTTGACTTACCAGACACAAAGTGTCAGCCAGAAATCCAGGTTTCAGCTCCTGGATTACATTTATTTCTTTGAATTGCATCAGTCATTTGCTTTCCGTTTCTATGGATTTCAAAAGTCCCTGGAGTCATTTACACGGGTCAAACTCACATTCACCGCTAGCACATGAAGAGGCTTTTTGCCACTCACTCCGCAACTTCCGGGTACTGTGACATCATGTGCATACCCTATATATGCTGTCTTGTGATATTCATTGAGATATCTGGCACTTTCACCTTCTCAACAACGATGTAACATGGATAACAGTGGAAAACAAAACAGTGGAAATCGGCAGTTGAGGGAAAACAAGGAATCTTTCATACACAACACATTTGAAACCAGTGAGAAGTTGTTTTTTGGGATGTAGTTTCCTTAAGACTTGCGATTTAAGCAGCTATCCCTTTTAGAACTTTGAAGGGTATGGAACTAGTTCTATGGGCAAACTCTCTTTTGAGAAAAGCATCATGAATCCTTCCCCGCTGTTATCATTTTTGTGCTGATTTAGGATTTCTACACTGACGTTCTTCAAAAACCCTGAATAGATGGTATTTTTAGTCGCAGAATGGTTCAAAGAATTGTACAACCATTTCATTCATACCCAGAATGCCCTGTGATATTTAAACCCTAGGCTCACGGTTCAATCAAAAACAAGCTTTGAATTTGTGTATCAGCGAAACTGTAGTGCGTGTGTTTGGATACACTGTGCTGTATAATTGGATGTTCTCTAGGTTCATTTATGCACTCTCTCTTTACATGTTGAATGGAACTGGTTTCAGTTCAGGTCACTGTGTCACCAGTAAGATCTTGTGGCATCTTGTTGATCCTGGGGAGGTATGTGGGTGACCTCATCAGCACATCTGTCCCAGTTCAGCCCTGTAATCTGAACAATCCTGCTTATACGGCACCTGAGCGGCATGTGTCAAAGATCAGCGCAAACAGAGAGTCCTAGATCTGTAAAGAACACACCAAATGTGAGTAGCTGTGCGTGCAGAGAGTGAGCGCTGAGAGCCATTAGAGGAGAGTGAGGGAGAGAGAGTTTAAACTTTGATCAGCTCTCTCTCACTCTGATGGTTCATGAAAAATACACATCCATGTGCAACCACTGTTTTCTGTCGTCTCTGCCCTTTTAAGACACTATGAAAAGTGGATGAAGGAAAAAAATGACCTAATAATATTAAAAATGTAACCAAATAAAGACCATTCATTTTCATCTGCTTTATCTAGTAGTTTAAAGGGCAGCAAGTTTCCACTTCATGCACATGGCTAACACATCCTAGAGGGGGCATCCACAATTGAGGCCCGAGTCATTTGAGCTGACTCCTCTTGATGCGAAAGAGAAGCTTAGCTCCAACTTGCCTCAACACACCTGCTTTGAAGTTTCTAGTTTACATCGTAAAAAAACCTCTTGAAGGGGAATCCAAAATAGGTTCCTGAGTCACTTGTTCAGCTGAATCCTCTTGATGTGGAAGAGAATTACCTCCACTCCAAGCTTTTCTCATGGGTTTCTTTCATCCGATAGTAGTGGCAAATCCATAATTTCAAAATAGTAAAAACTGCACTCTTAACATGATCGTAGTTTTGAGGGGGATCTCAGTTTTTGGGGCAACCCAAGGGTTGCTCACTCACTGGCTGAATCAAGTCCATGTGTAACCATTTTTTCTGTAGTTTCTTTTAAGACACTATTAAAAGTTGACCAAGAAAAAACACTTGATGATTCACTTTAGCTGACTCAGTGTGAGAGAAGTTCCTGAACTCCGAACCTTTCTCAAATGGGTTTCAGTTGGTAGTGGTGGTATTTCAAAATAGAGCTTTTGAGGGGAATTTTTTGGCAACCCAAGGCTTCCTCACACACTGACTGAATCAAATCAGGTGTTCCTCCATGTTGAAAGAAGCCGTTTACTCTAAATTACACAGACCCATAGAGGGATGCTTATGGCTCAGAACCTCGACCTCTAAGAATTTTGGAGTATTGCGTGTGTCTGCGAGAGAGAGAGAGAAATGAGGTTTTTTTGTGAAATCTGGGCCACACACACTCTGCTCAGTGTTAAAGCCTCTGGAGAGCAGGATTACTCTGGATTAGGGTTATTTTGAGATTACGCACAGAGATTTGAGAGACGAGAGGAGGTGAGACAGCCAGAGCAGAAAGAACGTCAAACAGCGCACACACACACACACACACACACACAAACGCATGCATATACAGCTCAAACACAGAAATGGATTTGTGTATGAGTGAAATGAGAGTATTTAAAGGGACAGCACACCCAAACTCCCACATTCATTTTCCCATGCCTTTATAGCTGGCACATATTTACTGCTATAAGTGCTTCCGCTACATCAGACAGATTCTCACAGGGAAATCTCATCTGATATTTCTCTGGCCGATTTAAATACACACGTACACACTGTTCATTTATTGAAAAAAAATCTGTGCAGTTATATAATTCAAAACTCAAAAATGAGCAAATTAAAATGCACTTAAAATGTGGATTTGAAAAAGTGCACTTAAAATGTGGAACCCTAAACCTAACCCTAACCCTATCCTGTTTTTTGAGTTGTGTTGTCGTCAGGTTACACTAGGGTGGATCGATCAGATACGGTTTTTTTTTTTTACCGTGTCCTGTCTCGCTCAAAAGCCATCACATGGGAGAGTAAATGCTTTGCTGAGTTGGACAGTTTTGCTTTCTCCAGGGGAGTAAAACACCTGGTGTGGTGTTTTCTCCTCTGGATTGGAACATTGAATGTATGTAAATATTTATTAGTTGTGGTTCCCATGAGCCAGTTTACATTATTTGTGTCGGGACGAGACGGCGTTGGGCTGAAAGGGGGAGTGGATAAAGGATTGGGGAAGGGTGAGGGGAAAAGGTTCATGAGTGAAAAAGAAAATTGAAAAAAAAAATAAATAAATAAAATAAAATACCTACCTGAACATATAAGTCCTAGTTACAGTTCTCTTTGTCCCATTTGCAGTTCTTACGTAACACACATATATACAGAGCATCTACCTAGACAAACCATCAGATAAGTTTTACTGCACCCGGAAGTGTGAGTTGACCAATAATCTCAAAGAGTGGGTGCGGACGGTCTGGGCGTGCATGGCTGAATTCACACCTGCCCCTTTTACTGTCTGCCGCAATCAGATACATATGATAGACTTAGATTGTTACAGACCTTAAAAAGAATACCCTTTATATAATTTTGTCTTAAATGTCCCTAATGTCCCTTTTATGACAAGGTTAGTGGTGCTAACCATACATACTCTTTTTTTTAAGATTACATTTTGCCTTTATTTTGAACAGAAAAGACAATTTGATGCCAGACAAAGAATTGGGTAGAGAGATAGGGAAGGTTGGGAAATTGCAATCTTAACATTACCGTATTTTTAGCCGTATAAGACGCACTTTTTCTTCCCCAAAACTGAAGGGGAAAAGTTGGAGCGTCTTATACGGTGAATGCAGAGCGCTGCGGAGCGGAGGGCGTTCACGGCCGTAGGAGAGGCGTAAGAGAGGCCGCGGCTTCGGCCTAGCTCCTGTTATGGTAAAAAAAATACCTTCTCAATTGATAATAAACACTGGAGACTGTTTGAGAGAGAACACAGCAAATGCAGCTATTTATTGTAAAGATTTAGCAGTCTCAACGCATTTCCAACACACGTGTTATCCGCATTGGAAAAGAACCTCGAGCCTCTCAAATAGACAATCCGGAAGAAGGGCGGGACAGAAGTATGACATGTGCTCTTAAAAGTTTCTCAAATTACATTTCTCTAAATGACCACTAGATGGTAGTATTATATAGGAAAATTCCCATCACACTCTGGAGCCGTCGGTGCGCGCTGACGTCATCACCCTACCATAGCGCGGACCGACTTTTACTGTTTACTGACTGTTCATGTTAAATGTTTGGCATATAATTGTTCTTAAACTGCTGTTAATTTTTACACAGTTGATAAAAATATTTTACTACAGTGTTTGGTTCAGAATCTTTTGAAAGTTTTGATTACAGTTTCTTTGAGAGATAATCAAAAAGAAGTCCCCATCCAGGGGTAAAAGACTCATTTTTCCCTTTCCAAACAGAGAGGATTTTTTTGCTATTAGCGGCCCATATTTCGGTATTGATTATTCATTTTAAACCAAGTAAGAAAATTTTTTAAGAAGATTTAACAGAAAAGTTTGCCTTATTTAGCTTAAACACTAGTCCGCTAAACACAGCACTGCTATAAAAGAAAAGAAGGAGGGGTCAGAGAGGGGGGAGGGAAAATGGATGAGAGAGACAATAACAACTTTAGTTAAAGAACTTGTAATATCATGGTTGTGATTTAACTTCCTGTTTGTGTATTTCCTGTTCTATTTCAGAAATGAGCCAGACAATATGATTATAAATATACTTTCTATTACACTCTCTACTGTCATGTCCATAAAGTCAAAAACGTTATCAAATCTATGTAAAAAGTAATAGTTGCTGGACATTGTTCCCTCAAGTTAAACTCTTGTCTGGGGTCAATTCATGTTCATGGGATGTAAGTCAATTGGATCTCAAAGTGGTCATCCAGCATGTAAAGTATATATTTCTAATATGTACATCTGTTAATTTCTTCTTTAGGATGAGTCTGGAGCCTATTTGATCGACCGGGACCCTGTGTATTTTGGGCCTGTGCTAAATTACCTCAGACACGGGAAGCTGGTCCTCAACAAGAACCTCACAGAGGAGGGTACGCTGCTCACATAAATACTGAAACAGACAGTGAGAGCGGCACTGTGCTCAACATTCCCCTATGTGTGTTTTTGTGTCCCAGGAGCTCTCGAAGAAGCAGAGTTTTACAACATTACTTCGTTAATAAAGCTCATCAAAGAGAGGATCAGTGAAAGAGAAGCCAAGAGCACACATGTAAGAACACAATCCTTTCAGAGGAATTTTACTCTCTTTGCTGTGTGTTCTCTATGGCGTGGCCTCAGATGATGCGGTAGCGTTTAAATAATGAACGAAGGAACTAAAAATGAATGTTTGTATGCATGATATGAAATGCCACTGCTTTCAACAAATGCAACTCAAGCGGAACACTGCAGACTTCGAAATATTAGTAAATGCTCTTAATAATTATCATTAATTTATTTTGTATCATTTTCATTTTCAGGTCATTTAATTGTGTTTTAACATTATGCTTCTAAACCCTGGATTAAACCGGAAGCTTATTATATTTTTTTAACCTGACCTTTTCCACAATATTATCAGCAGCTATAATGTAATAAAACATTATAAAGCCTGAAGCTGATATATTTTGTATTTTAACGTTTTACACCATAAATGCTATAAAAATTTGATGAAACACCACTTGCTTGATTTTGTCATATGTCTCACTTTTCTTTACAAAATAAAGAAAAGTATTTATAATAATAATAATAATATAACGTATGTAAAGGCTAGAACTGACCTTTTTAAATTACCGTATTTTTCGGCTCATAAGACGCACTTTTTCTTCCCCAAAACTGAGGGGGAAAAGTTGGTGCGTCTTATGAAGCGAATGCAAACCGCCGCGAAGTCCGGTAACGGCCGTATGAGAGGTGTAAGAGCTCCGGAGCTAGGCCGAAGCCGCGGCCATATTTGTTTACCAAGCGCTGCGCGCTGACGTCATCGCCCATCTCTGCGATTGCGCGGACGTAACGAAAACGGGGGGGGGAAAACTACATTTCCCACAATGCCTTTGGCATCCGCATCCATACTTACGTCACGAGCGAAACTACAGAGATCAGCTGACTCTCGCATTTGAGTGATCTCTCACGCTACAAACCCGTTTTCTCACGCTAAAATACATTTCAAGATGTGAAATGGGCACAGCTCATAGTTTGTCTGCTATGTTTTTTGAGCCTGACGATAAGATGATGATCGATAAGCATCGTCTTCAGTCTGTGAGGGTTTTATTTCCACTAAGCATTCCCTTGGACAGTTTCACAATCTTGGACAGTTTGATCCTTTATTAATGGAGTTATTTGGGTTTCATAAGCTGACAAAAATCAAAAGGATTTATATTAGAACAAAAAGCATACGCTTGTTTCCAGCGCTCGCTCTCTATCTCTCTCTCTCTCTCTCTCGCGGGCGTGCGCGCGCGCGCGCTCGCGAGGTAAACAAAATGATCTCAATGACTGAAACTCTTCTTTAATAAACTCAAACTCAAATCATCTCTCAACGGTACATCTCACACATGTACATACGAGATAACAAACGTAAGTAACGTGCTCTGCAATTAGGGAGTGTTTGTTTAAAGGGGGCCCGACTAAAAAAGTTTGAGAACCACTGTATTATTACATGGGGGCAATGTTACTGGCTATTATTAGTAATGTAGTGACAATGTTACTGGCTATTATTAGTAATGTAGTGACAATGTTACTGGATATTATTAGTAATGTAGTGACAATGTTACTAGCTGTTATTAGTAATGTGGTGACAATGTTACTGGCTATTATTAGTAATGTAGTGACAATGTTACTGGCTATTATTGGTGATGTGGTGACAATGTTACTGGCTATTATTAGTAATGTAGTGACAATGTTACTGGCTATTATTAGTAATGTAGTGACAATGTTACTGGCTATTACGGTATTACTAATGTGGGGGCAATGTTGCACTGGAACAGTGATGGTGATAACGAATGGTGGACTTTAGAATGATGAGTGGGGGCAAAGAAAAACATTACAGCCTTTTTTTTTGTTACTTTTTACTGTTTACTGTCTGTTTATGTTACATGTTTGGCTGTTAACTTTTACACAGTTGATATAAAATATTTTACAACAGTATTTGGTTCAGAATCTTTTTTTTCTGGATTTTCCTCTTTAAAAATTGGGTGCGTCTTATGTGCCGGTGCGTCTTATGAGCCGAAAAATACGGTAGTTCTAAAATGAACCAGGTATATTTAATTATAGTTCACTTTTTTGCCAATATTCTTGTCGTAAAATTTTTTAAAAAGAAGCATCTTATCGTTGTTAAAAGTTGTATTTCCTATGGTCACCTGGTGGCGCTATAACCGAGAGTGTATACTGTAGATGTGCTCAGACATGGATGTGTAACATGCATGGCAAATTTGAAAACCGATCGGACATTGCATGGCTGAGTTTTGGGGCAAAATTTTGACTTTGACGGGCACTGTGCGCACTAGGGCTACCACAATGCTTTGTTTTATACTGAACCATTCGGCACACCCTCCTCGGTTTGGTATGCCCTTGTAAACCACGTGTTTCTGTTACTCCTGTCTGTATTATTATTAATTTACGCCCTGTCAAAATGCAGATGTCAGGGAATGAAACGCATGTCCGCAAACAAATATCCAATCACTGAACTGCTCCTTTGTGTAAATATCCAATCAGCGAGCTCTAAAGTTAGAGGAGGGTGGGACTTCTTGTGTTTTACTCAGCCAGAGAGGAATTGTCAGCACTGAGAAGACGGTGTTAGCTTTTTTGCTGGCTTTGGTGACGAAAACGACAAAAAAGATGGAAAAAGAAACATAAATGTTTTATCAAAAGGCGCTCCTCTTCAGACAGCTGTTCCTGGCTGGTTGCCTCCCTTAAACCCCTCTCTTGATTGTTAATTTTGTTTTAATTTAATCTTGATCTTTGATTTAACAAAAAATAAATTTT
>SRMA01025416.1:118493-147324 GCA_007224835.1 Danionella cerebrum | reverse complement strand
GTGACAATGTTACTGGCTATTATTAGTAATGTAGTGACAATGTTACTGGCTATTACGGTATTACTAATGTGGGGGCAATGTTGCACTGGAACAGTGATGGTGATAACGAATGGTGGACTTTAGAATGATGAGTGGGGGCAAAGAAAAACATTACAGCCTTTTTTTTTGTTACTTTTACTGTTTACTGTCTGTTTATGTTACATGTTTGGCTGTTAACTTTTACACAGTTGATATAAAATATTTTACAACAGTATTTGGTTCAGAATCTTTTTTTTCTGGATTTTCCTCTTTAAAAATTGGGTGCGTCTTATGTGCCGGTGCGTCTTATGAGCCGAAAAATACGGTAGTTCTAAAATGAACCAGGTATATTTAATTATAGTTCACTTTTTTGCCAATATTCTTGTCGTAAAATTTTTTAAAAAGAAGCATCTTATCGTTGTTAAAAGTTGTATTTCCTATGGTCACCTGGTGGCGCTATAACCGAGAGTGTATACTGTAGATGTGCTCAGACATGGATGTGTAACATGCATGGCAAATTTGAAAACCGATCGGACATTGCATGGCTGAGTTTTGGGGCAAAATTTTGACTTTGACGGGCACTGTGCGCACTAGGGCTACCACAATGCTTTGTTTTATACTGAACCATTCGGCACACCCTCCTCGGTTTGGTATGCCCTTGTAAACCACGTGTTTCTGTTACTCCTGTCTGTATTATTATTAATTTACGCCCTGTCAAAATGCAGATGTCAGGGAATGAAACGCATGTCCGCAAACAAATATCCAATCACTGAACTGCTCCTTTGTGTAAATATCCAATCAGCGAGCTCTAAAGTTAGAGGAGGGTGGGACTTCTTGTGTTTTACTCAGCCAGAGAGGAATTGTCAGCACTGAGAAGACGGTGTTAGCTTTTTTGCTGGCTTTGGTGACGAAAACGACAAAAAAGATGGAAAAAGAAACATAAATGTTTTATCAAAAGGCGCTCCTCTTCAGACAGCTGTTCCTGGCTGGTTGCCTCCCTTAAACCCCTCTCTTGATTGTTAATTTTGTTTTAATTTAATCTTGATCTTTGATTTAACAAAAAATAAATTTTTAAAACGCTTATTATTTATCTGTTCATGCCATCCATGTATAGAATATATATTTTTTTAAATTCCAGTTTTCTAACCCATCAAAGCCGAACAAAAACGTGGTTAAAAACTGTGGCACGTACCGAACTTTGAGCTTTGTGTACCGTTGCATCAATAGTATGCACAAAGTCTAAAGAAGCTAAAAAAAACTTTGCAATTTAACATCCCATAAGCCTTAAGATAAGACTGATGGAGTTTGAGAAGAACAGATCAAATCTCTTGGAGGAGTTTGTTTAAGGATCACAGGAGGTTTCTGCAAATAGCCGACTTCCTGTCAATTTTGGAAATTTGCTTACATTTGTTTGTATTTTAGTTACATTTAAGTCTTGGTACCTTACACATTTCATTCGCTTACAGCAAACTGTCACTGCACCATAAGCTAAAATGCATTAGGTGGCGATATAGAGCCATTTCGACACACCCCAATCAGACTGAATTTTTCACCAGTTCGGACATTCTATGACTTTTCAAGCACATTTAGGGCCTCAAAAAAGCCACAAAATAAAAAATAATTGAGCGTATAAGAGAAATAAGTAGCTTTATTTAATTTTAATTTAACAACAGAAACTGTGAGCCAAAAAAATAAATGTAAACATTTGACAAAAATGCTCATATTAAATATAAAACTCATTTTTAATAACGTCTACTTAAAAATGTGGAGATTGGTCTGTTTTTCAGCAACTCAGAACTCCAGCTCCTGTCTTTTAAAGCAGGAGGGAAAATAACAAACTGTGCACACAGCTGAAAGACAATTTCTCCATTATATTTGAGAATAAATTCCCAGTATTTCATTAATTAAGTAATTTAATGATAAGTAATTAAATGGTTTTACAAGCCTCGAAAACCAGTCCCACAAAAGTAAGTATCTACTGTGGCACAAGTGCTTCTAAATGTATCTTCACTTTGTAGAATTTAAATGACAGCAATTTCAAACATGTTATATATACAGTGGTACCCCGAGATACGAATGCTTCGAGTTACGAAATGTTCAAGATACAAAATGTCTCGCGGGAAATTTTTTTTGCTTCGAGATACGAACATTACAAGCTGTTCTGCTGTATTTTCCGCTTGACATCATGACGTCACTCTGCACTTCCGGGTTCTGGCACTCCTATCTCACAGTGCAAAAAGGGTCTGATGCTCTTCAAAACAGTTCAACAACACAGTGAAACATTATGTATAGATTACCAATAATGTGCTACAACAAATGTTAGAGTCAAAGTGTCGTAAAAGAAACAAGAAACAACGTTTATAACGTGGAAAGTGCTTTTCTGTAGCGCAAGTTAGAGAAACACAGTCACGCATTCTCAGAAGCGCTCTCTCCATCTGTCTCCGCTTGTGCTAGAAACCATGTTTGTGTTAGTAATTCTTCAAATATCTGGAGAAAGTTAACTTTCAGTGGTTAACGTAGTGCCGTAATAATGGCAGCGTGCTGACTGTGAAAAACACAAACGTGTCAAAGAAAAAAGAAATCATTGTTCATGGTTCTCTTCTTGTTCTCCAGACGCCAGTGAAACACGTTTACAGAGTTCTGCAGTGTCAGGAGGAAGAGCTGACTCAGATGGTCTCCACAATGTCAGACGGCTGGAAGTTTGAGCAGGTAAAAGCAGGCGTCATCATCCTCTTGTTCCGCTCAGCTCAACACCTAACAGTCAGCGCTTGCCTCATGCTTTAATTGGTTGTTGCAGCTCGTCAGTGTAGGTTATGGGCGAGCACAGAAGTCTGAGTTTTTCCTGATTGTTTCGCGGGAAGTGAAGGGGGTGGAGTCAAGCCAAACTCGCCCCTCCCACAGCGGAGAGGTGTGTCAAAATCAATGCTCCCCTTACAAACCACTGCATGTCGGATTGCATTGGTCCACACCTGGATGTTTGGCTCCTTTTCTGCATGTTTTTGTGTGCATGCATGGTTTTCTTATGCATGGTGCTTGCTACTTTGTGGTTTTTAAATGAAAAAAAAAAGTATTTTTTTAATTTAATATAAATATAAAATTAGAATTTCAGACCTTTCTTTTTGTGTTAAGCAATGAAGTGTTTTTCTTAATAATAGAGAATGTTTCTGTCACTTGGTTGCAAAATTTCAGGAATTTTCAAAACTTTTTCCATGGGGATTAATGGGAATAAATTGTGGGCGGTCGGACCTGAGCATTTTTTGCTGTGAGTGATCTTTTTTTTTTTCTTGAAGTGCATCTGCAAGCACAGACAGCATAGAATTTTTCCCTTCGTGTCATTTGTGTGGAAGTAATTTGGAATTTCTGTTACAAACAGAAACAGAAGAAGAGATTATATTTTAACAGGGCTATTAAAGCCACACCTTCACACACACTGTGCATTCTTTCATGCACTGAGGATTATTTGTAAAACAACCATTGGTGAGGTCATTTAAATTATAGAAATCTATTTTTATATAAAATATACTTCTGCTGTAAGCTACCATAGCTACCTAAAAGCACCATTGTATATTCAATTAAGCAAAAAAATAAGTCTCTTGGGGGGGGGGGGTGTCACACAAAGACTATGAACACACTATCCACTTGAGCGAGCATAAAAATACAATTCCCTGTAAACTCACAGGTGCTGAATACAGAAGCCACATTTCTAGATTTTATCCACTTTTTGAACCCTCATAAATTCAAGTACATTTTGATATTTGAGTAAATATGTGATCTAAAGGTTGCTTTGTAAAAACAAAACTGTTTAACGTAAAGCTCGTTTGGGGAGCTTTAAGTTAAAGCACAGAGCTGGTAAAAAGTACATTTTTTTAAAAAAGGCAGCTGCTCACAGGGGTTCCACAGGGTTCAGTTCTCGGTCCTCTGCTCTTCTCAACTCCACCTGTCATTCCATCCTGAAGATTCTACTTTTTACAACCCGCATAACAGATTGTCTGAATGACATTTCAATGTGGATGAAGGACCATCACCTACAGCTCAACATGGCAAAGACTGAAGTGATGGTTATTCCTGCCAACCCCACTGTCCAGCAAGGCTTCACCGTACAACTAGAGTCATCGACAATCTCTCCATCCACCACTGGAGTGATCTTCGATGAGCAGCTAACCTTCAAACCTAGTCAGACCCCTTCAAATGATACAGAACTCAGCAGCTCAACTGATCTTCATGGAACCTAGGCGAGCTCACGTCACTCCTCTTCACATCTCTCTCCACTGGCTTCCCATTGAGGCTTAAAATCCCTGATGCTTGCATACAGGACAGTCACAAACTCAGCTCTATCATACCTCCACAAACTCCTGCAGTCCTAAGTCCCTTCCAGATGCCTGCGTTCAGGAAACAAACAGTGTCTGATGGTCCCATCTTAGAGTGCCAGAAGATCTCTCACTAGAACCTTCTTCTTCACAGTTCTTGGCTGGTAGAATTCTCTTGCAGTCCCAAATGCGGAAAGCAGAGTCTCTCACAACCTTTTAAAAGCAACTTAAAACTCTACTCTTTCGAGAAAACTTGCCAACTTAACAACAACAACAAAAAACTCTGAAGCACTGAATTTATTCTGGATCAACTTGAAGCTCTTTTACGTGCATGTCCTATGATTATTCCGACCTTGAAGCTAACTGCTTATGTTTACTCCAGAACTGTAAGGCGCTTTGCATAAAATGTAAATGTAAACAATGCAAGATCTTGGTGAAAAATTAACTCAACACTGGATGGAAATAAATCGATAAACAATGCCACAGCGAATACATGCCATAATCAAAGCTAAACATGGTCCAAATAAGTTTCAGAGTGTGACCCTTAAAGGTTTTGGCTAGAAAGTACATAGCAGAAATTGACCAAAAATTACCCTATTCCATGAAGTGGATGCATTTGGAACAGAGATCATTATATCTCTTGTACTTATATTGAAAGGATAGTTTCCCTACAACTGTATCAGTCAGGTCAGGAAATGAAGTATGAAATAGAGTGTCGAAAAAAGAGCCTTTATGGATTTCTGGTATTTCATATTTGCGTAAAAAATTATTCTCATCATTAAAACGTTGACTAAATTGTACAATCCCATTACTTAGTTATCCTGAGCTAGAATTTTCTTTTGTAACAAATGTCTTTGTTGCAAATAACAAACTTATTTGGAGACAAATTCTGTTTAGAAGTAAGAGACCACTTCGACAACCATTTGAACATTCCATAGGAAACCGGTAGTGTTAAGTCAGTCAATTAAGGGCCTTTGCTAATCTCTTTGTATTTCTTTGCAGCTGGTCAGTATTGGCTCTTCTTATAACTATGGTACTGAAGATCAGGCTGAGTTTCTGTGTGTGGTCTCAAAAGAGCTTAGTAACCAATCATACAACAGCAATTCTCAGCCCAGCGAGAAGGCCAAGGTGAGCACACCCCAAACACCAGCCCAACGGCGGACTAGTACACTTCCTGATGTTGCTTTCAAAATGTATTAAAATAAGCAAACAAAGACAACACAACATAAGTGGTTTATGAAATAAAATTATCATAATGTTACTGTTCCGTTAAAATTTCCTTTTGTCTCGCTAAAATATGATTATGATTCATTGGTGACAGTTGTTGATAAATCTTCACAACCATCTGGAAAAGTTTGTGAAGGTAAACCCCATGCATTTTTTTCACAGATTTTACAGGAGCGTGGATCTAGAATATGACGATCCTGGATCATCACGCCGCCTCAAGAGCACTGGATATGAAAAGCATGGAAACTAGATCTTAGGAGGAACATATCATCTCCAGTGTTTTGATGTTTTGATGTACACTGTGCCTGAACACAAGCCACAACTTTACATCTCAAGGATGTTAAACAGAATGAAGATGATTCTGTGGACTGAATCATTGTTACAGGTACAATCATGACCCTGATTCACGGATTCTCTGATCTGAGTCATTGGTTCTGATTCCTAGTTTGAACCAGTCGACTGACTGATTCTAAGGTTGGAGTCATGGTTAGAACCAATCCACCGACTAATTCTTTGCTCTAAGCCATAGTTAGAACCAATCAACTGACTAATTTTCAGGTCTGAATCATTTTTAGCACCAATCAACCAACTTATTCTTTGGTTTCAGTCATTAGAACAAATCCATCGACTGATTCTTGGATCTGAGTCAACTAATCGACTGACTGATTCTGAGGTCGGACTCATGGTTAGAAACAATCCACAGTCTATGGTCTGAGTCATAACTAGAACAAACCGACTGACTGATTCTTTGTTCTGAGTCATTGTTAGAACATACAAACTGAAGGATTATCTGACTTGAGTCACTTCTAGAACCAGTTCACTGACTGGTTCTCTGTTATGAGTCATTGTTAGAATCAATTTACTGACATATTCTTAGTTTGAGTAATAGATAAATCAATTTCTGTGAATTAGTCTGTTCTGTGTAATTCTTAGAACCTATCCACACAACCGGTTGTCTGATCTGAGTCATTCTTACTACCAAATTTATACAACCGATTCTCAAGTCATTTTTAGAACCAATCAACCAGCTGATTTTTTTGGTCTGAGTCATTCTTAGAACCAATCCACTGACTGATTCTCTCATCTGAGTCATTTTTCGAACGAATCCACTGACTGATTCACTGATCTGGGTCATTCTTAGAACCAATCCACTGACTGATTCACTGATCTGAGTCATTCTTAGAACCCATCCACTGACTGATTCACTGATATGAGTCATTCTTGGAACAAATCCACTGACTGATTCTGTGATCTGGGTCATTCTTAGAACCAATCCACTGACTGATTCACTGATCTGAGTCATTCTTAGAATCCATCCACTGACTGATTCACTGATCTGGGTCATTCTTAGAACCCATCCACTGACTGATTCACTGATCTGAGTCATTCTTGGAACAAATCCACTGACTGATTCACTGATCTGAGTCATTCTTAGAACCAATCCACTGACTGATTCACTGATCTGGGTCATTCTTAGAACCAATCCACTGACTGATTCACTGATCTGAGTCATTCTTAGAACCCATCCACTGACTGATTCAATGATATGAGTCATTCTTGGAACAAATCCACTGACTGATTCTGTGATCTGGGTCATTCTTAGAACCAATCCACTGACTGATTCACTGATCTGAGTCATTTTTCGAACCAATCCACTGACTGATTCACTGATCTGGGTCATTCTTAGAACCAATCCACTGACTGATTCACTGATCTGAGTCATTCTTAGAACCCATCCACTGACTGATTCACTGATATGAGTCATTCTTGGAACAAATCCACTGACTGATTCTGTGATCTGGGTCATTCTTAGAACCAATCCACTGACTGATTCACTGATCTGAGTCATTCTTAGAATCCATCCACTGACTGATTCACTGATCTGGGTCATTCTTAGAACCCATCCACTGACTGATTCACTGATCTGAGTCATTCTTAGAATCAATCCACTGACTGATTCTCAGAGCTCAATCATTCTTAGAACCAATCAACCAGCTGATTCTTTGGTCTGAGTCACACAAAGAACCAAACGACTGACTGATTCATTTTACTTAGTCATTCCTAGAAACAATCCACTGATTCCGATTCTCAAGTCATCTTTAGAACCAATCAACCAACTGATTTTTGGTCTGAGTCATAGTAAGAACCAATCGGTTGAGTGATTCTCTGCTCTGAGTCATTCTTAGAACCAATCCAGTGAATGATTTTCTGATCTGAGTCATTCTTAGAACCAATCCACTGACTGATTCACTGATCTGAGTCATTTTTAGAACCAATCCACTGACTGATTCACTGATATGAGTCATTCTTAGAACCCATCCACTGACTGATTCACTGATCTGAGTCATTCTTGGAACAAATCCACTGACTGATTCACTGATCTGAGTCATTCTTAGAACCAATCCACTGACTGATTCACTGATCTGGGTCATTCTTAGAACCAATCCACTGACTGATTCTCTGATCTGAGTCATTCTTAGAACCAATCCACTGACTGATTCACTGATCTGGGTCATTCTTAGAACCAATCCACTGACTGATTCACTGATCTGGGTCATTCTTAGAACCAATCCACTGACTGATTCACTGATCTGAGTCATTTTAGAACCAATCCACTGACTGGATTCACTGATTCGGAATCATTCTTAGAACCAATCCAGTGAATGATTTTCTGATCTGAGTCATTCTTAGAACCAATCCACTGACTGATTCACTGATCTGAGTCATTTTTAGAACCAATCCACTGACTGATTCACTGATATGAGTCATTCTTAGAACCAATCCACTGACTGATTCACTGATCTGGGTCATTCTTGGAACAAATCCACTGACTGATTCTCAGAGCTCAATCATTCTTAGAACCAATCCACTGACGGATTCTCTGATGTCATTGTTCACACAAGAATCTTTGGTCTAAGTCTGTTTTTCAGACTTTCAGAGACAGATTTTAATTACCTGGTCAGAATCAATGTGAATCTCAGGGAAAATGGACACTACACTGAATCACGGTCCACTTTACACTATGTCTAGAATACAGACTACACTCAGATCAATTAGAATGTAGACTACTACATATTTATACGTTTATATTTATGCTATATATATATATACTGTTTTAATTAATAATCTCTCTGAAACTACTGACCACATGAGTGTGTATCTTATAGCACACTTCACTGTGTTTTTACTTGCTTTTTAATGTCACTGATTGCTTTTGCACTGTTACTGCTCTAGTCTTACAATTGCCATCACTCAGGCAGTATTTATTAAATATTCAGGCTATTTAAACCATGGACTCTGAAGGGAAGAGATGTTCAAGGTGTTGTGAGGCGAACAATTGGGATTATTGTCCAGATCTTGCACATTTTATAGGAACTAATTTATGTATACAGTTGTGATTTATGCAATTTGTATTTTTAAGCCTGTACTGAACAATCCCACTTCAATGTAAACGCAAGTAGTTAAACATGACTTACAAAGTTATAAATACATTTTTACTCACATTTATATGCACGTGTGCTTTTTAACACAGTGTGTTTAAAGAAAAATACAATGAAGACCGCTGGTAAATGGAAATGTTACCTGTAAACTCTACACTGTAAAAAATGTTCATTCATTTAAACTGCAAAAACTGTATAAATATTATCAAGTTTTTTACATATAGTATAAAAAGATAGTGTTTCACAAAACATGTAAGAATTGTTCAATTTACAGTCAGAAAAAATGACGTTTATATAACGAAGTTCTGGGGGAGCTAAGAAGATTAGCCAATCACCAATCTCCGCCTATAATTATGACTGAGCACCTCCTAACAGATATAAGTGAATTTCTACAAGAGTAACACCATTGTTCGATCAAGCTGCCCAACCTCCACCCCTTCACCACACCATAAAGCATCTTTTCCTCCTGTTTAAAAATTGTGGAAGAGACCACCAAGTTTACGGTAACGGTACAAAAAGGTCAAATTAAACATTTCTCCCCCAAACAACAGATACATAATTCCTTGTAACTTTTGAGCATATACTAATCTCAGACCCCATATGCAAGTCCCACCATGTTTACTCATTAGAATATTGTAGCTCTTAAGTTAAGGTGTGAGGGGGTTCCCATGTCTGGATCACTGCCGTTCCATTACTCGGACAGCTAGCCTGGTACGCTTACCTTGACTTCCCACACATTATGATACTAGGCTGGTCCGTGTAAACGAACTCATTAAATGTAATTTGTTTTACAGAATGCACTGTAAAAAATGTCCATACGTTTAACTGCAAAATACTGTATAAATACTTCAGAAAAAATATCATAATTATCATTGATAACTGTAGAATTCACTTTGCAAAAACTGGTTTTACAGAGTAAAAACTTAAATGTAACAGTTAAAAAAGATATACAAATACAGTTTATTACCGTACGATGAACTGTATAAATGGGTTTAATCCCATAAAACCAGTAAAAGTGCTGCAGTATATTTGGCGATAAAGTGTTTTGTTACAACACAAATCATTAAATTAAACAGTTCTGAGCTTTCAAAACATGGAAATTAACACTAATTATTACAATGGAAACCTTCATATTCGACAGTTCTGGAAAAAAGTAAAAAAGATGTTCACAAACTGTACATTTTGTAATTGAAATCCTTAGATTTGACATTTTTTATGACAACAAAAATATGTGAATGAGACATTTTTAAACTGTAAGAAAACTGTAAGATACACAGTACAATCCTATAAAACCAATAACCATAATATTTGATGGTAAAGTTTTGGCAACCACAGCTGCTGTTTTGTTATCATAAAAATTAACAGTTTATTTTTTTTAATTATTAACTTATTTAACTTTTATTGTTAAATTTTTTTAATTATTAAACTATTACAGCATAAATCAGTAAATTAGACATAAATCCTTGAATTTGACAACTGTTTCTATAGCAGCAGAAATATGTGAATTAGACATTTATAAATCGTAAAGTCTGTTTAAAATATACAGTACAATCCTGTAAAACAAATAATGGTGTTAACATATATTTGAATGTAGTTTTGGCAACCACCACTGCTGTTTTGCTATCGAAAAAATCACTGTTTAATTAACCGTAGATATTACAACACAAATCATTAAATTAGGAGCTGTAAAAATATGGAAATGTATACAAATTAAATTTGGCGGGAAATGTCTGGCAACCACAGCTGCCAGTTGTTTACTGTAAAATGTTTGCATTATTTTTTTACAGTGTACTGACAAGGAGCTCAAGCGGATAACAGGTTACTTCTGTTGTGTTTAAACTGTAGTGGTGTTGTATGTAGGATGTGGTTTTGGTCTAGAAGCTATAATGGTAAGTAAAAAAATGGTAAGTGATTTGAAGCTGTATAGCACCACGGTTTCATCACAGTAACTGTACTTTAACTTTAAATCGGAAGTTAATAATTGGAAGAAAATGTAACATTATATACAAGCAGATTATGCTAAACACGTGCTTGTAGTAAAATCATTTTAAAATGTGAAAAAACGTTCTTGACGTCTGGTGAGCCGTTCATGTTGAGCTTCATAAAACATGAGCAGAATCAAAACAAACATTGCATAACCTTGTCTCAGATGATCAAACTGTTAATCCCAGGTGTAATGGAGGGCATCATCTGCATTGGAGGATTCCCCCTGAGAAAATGTGTTGTCTCTTTTTTTATTAACTCTCTCACTATTTCACTAAAGCTACATGGAAATGCTGAGCTGAAATGAGAAAACAAATTCCGTAATAATGCACAACTTTCAGTCATACTTTCCACTGTTTGAATACAGAATATGACTTTGTCCATCCGTGTATGTGTTGAATAGACTGTAGACTGTCTCTGTGGCTGCAGGAAGGAGAAAAAAATGCAGTAACTATGTATAGATTTATTTACAGATTATATTAAATACATACAAAACAGTGTCGTCCCTTAAAGGGTATGTCACTCTTGCATCCAAAGGCGGTGATGTTCCAGGAATCTTTCAGCAACATCGTGTTTAGGGGAGTAGATGGAGAGGAGTAATTGGAGTAAGTGGAGAGATGTTTGAGCCCAGAAGAGACACTGCAGACTCTGAATTCCAAGAAGGCTATGAGTTATCATGGAGGGTCAGCGGGTGTGAACCATAGAACTGACAACTTAGGAGGTGCCATTTATCAGAAGGAGGAGGATTGGAATGGTGCTCTGATTTTGTGACTAATTCAGATGAGTGATTATCTGCATTTATGCTCAATCTTGTGTCCTTGATTGCTGACTGTTTCTCTTCTGGGGACTGTGGACCCCTCTCATGTACATTTCCAGTAGAGTCTCTCTCAAAACACCTCCGCTAGCTTCTCTCAACTGCTGTAATCTGAACGGGCCATGAGTAATGCGCCGTTAATGGCAGCAGGAAAATGTCTGCAGCGGTCCCACCACTTTCCTTCACCTTACCCCATCCTGCAATGTTTTTCCTGTATTATGTCTATATGTGCTTGGTTGCAATGGCTTTTTTACCTGCTCCACACTTCCCTCTGAAGGACAATGCGGAAAAGGCTCTTTAAACACTGGCCTGTCCCCACCCTGTCAATGTCTGTGGCTAGAGGGGTCCTATTTCACTGCATGTAACAGTGTATGTGACAAATAAAAGTGTGATTTGATTGACTGATTGATTGAGTCGAAAACTACAATTCGTTTTTGTTTTCATGGACAGTTTAAACTTTGACAGTTTCAGTGGTTGGTGAAAAAATAGTTTTGAAAGTTATGTTTTCATTTGTTTTATTCATGTAAAATTGTTATAATTTCAATATGATATGCTATCTAGATCAAATATTGATATGCATGTAGTATCATGGACATAATATTGAAATATGTGTTTTTCATAAATAATTTTACAATTTTCAGATATACATATAGTGTTGTGGTTTTTATTATCGGAAGAATCAAAGAACTACAAAAAATGTATACATACCAGTAATATTAGGTTGAATAGCATTAAATTAAGGTCTGCAATTAATGATGTCATTGATGACGTTCAGAGTCGGGATGGGAGTGCATATTGCAAGCCGTTTTAACATTTAAACATTTGACCTGACTCCGCAAATGCATTCAAAGATAGGAATAAATGTATTCTGACTAGTAATAAATATATTTTGACGGGGCGTAAAGACATTTAGATACATTTTAGAGATATCTCTAATTATATTGCAGATATCTTCAAATGAGTTTTGACTCGTCAACATATAATTGGAGATATCTCCAATTCACTTTCTTACAAGTGCAATTAGAATTGAAGATATCTCTAAATGTCAAAAAATATTTATGACTAGTCGGAATACATTTATTCCTATCTTTAAATGCGTTTGCGGAGTCAGGTCAGATATTTAAATGTTAATACGGCTTGTCATAGAGTGCACCGTATAGAACAGGGCACTATGTCACCAAATTAAAGGTACAGTTCACAAAAAAAAGAAATACTATCGGGAGTTACTCGTGCTTGGTGTCGTCAACAGATAAAGCCGATATTGTGTATGCCATTGATTTTCATCTCATCTTGGAATAATTTAAAACATTTTATATACATTCTGAAATTGGAGTCGGAGTGTTTAAATGTTAACGTTGAGACTCGTTTTCAGAATATTTAACTTGTACTGTCTCTTTAAATGTTAGACGTCCATCTGAATGCCTGGTTATAATGTTTTTTTATTATTTATTTTTATTTTTTGTAAGATTATTACATGCTTGTCTGTTTCCCAAATCATTTGACAGTTGTGGGGGGGGGGGGTTCCTTATTTCTGCATTCCTATGAGTAAAATTTCCCAAATTAACAGTTCCCATGATTTTACTGCAGGCGAACTCCGCGTGGTGCTACAGGTCCTTATGATACTCCGCTTCAGAATCGAATGTGTTTTTTCGGGAGGGAAACTTCATCGCTTCGGGTTTAAGTCAAACGTGGTTCGAGTGAGTTGGTTTCAGAAGACAAAAACACTGGGATTCTCAAGGTAAAGCGGTTCTTCAAGCCCAGGAGAACCGTCGCTAGATTTAGGTCCCCGCTAAACGGTCGCCTAGATTTTGTTTGGCTCGGTTGCTGTGTGAACGCGTCAAAGGAAGTCGAGTTTCATTGTCTGGTGTGTTCAAGAATGCGAAATATTCACAGACGCAATTATCCACAAAGGTTTGCTTACGATGTTTTCGCACCAATACAACTGACGGGTGTACGAAGGTGTGGATTTGGGCTAAATTTCTCAATTAAATTTGATTAATTAGACGGGTTACTTCAGAGTTGTGTCTAACATATGTATTATAACGTTACTATTCATTGCTTAAATGATTTAGTTTGTATTATTATTATCTTAGCGTCATCTTGTGGACATGCACTCTGACTGAGTTCAATTATTAGCTGCGCGACACTGGAATAACGCAATAGACTTTTTAAAGGGCCAGGTGACCCAAACAATTAACATTACCTTAATTTTCTCTCTAACCCGTAGTGTTCACACAGACATAATTCTGGGACGTTTAACGAAGACGGCATATCAGTAACTTACTAATAGAGCAAAAGAAAAGAAGATGTCGTCACATTAGGTGCAGTGGCCATCTTGTTTGTAATCCTAGTTTCCTCTAGGAGTCGGGCTTGGCTTTATGTATCTTGTCTGATAAATTATTACAACTTTTTCAAACGCCAATTATTTATCTGTACATATTCATACTGGGCTAAAGAGCAGGAGGAGTGACCATTACATCCACCATATTTGTAGGGTAACGGTTTGCCTCTTCAAACAGCGATTCCTATCCATAGATATCTTAAAAAGGAACACGTATAATTATATTTATCGGCCAAAATGTTTTCTAGGGGATACAAACAAAATGGCACCTCCTGCTCTTTAGCATACAATACAATAAAAAACATTTACATTGGAATGGATTGCATAGGTATGAGTCGCTCTGATTAACGAGTCCTGTCACCCTACAGATATGGCGGACGCAATGATGTCACTCCGCTCACTCTATCGTAAATATTTAATGGTATATGGTTATGCTTTTCGGAAGTGTCAAGAATTGTGGGTGGGATCTTAAAAGGTTTGTGATGATAAAAAAAATCCTGGATGCGTTTTGATCATTATAGGGCTGTTGTGTATAAAAGGGTCAAACCAGGTTCCCATTGCTGCTATACAGCATATCAAGGACCAATACTGTTTTTCATATTTAGCCCCCAAAACAATTCCAACGTGACTCCTGGGGCCGTTTCATAAAGGAGGTTAAGTGAAAAAACTCAGAGTATGTTAACCCTGAAACGAGAGAAACTGGGCGATGACGTCAGCGCGCAGTGCCGGGTGTACAAATATGGCCGCGGCTTCAGCCTAGCTCCGGAGCTCTTACGCCTCTCCTACGGCCGTGACCGGCCTCCGCTCCGCGGCGCTCTGCATTCGCCGTATAAGATGCACCAACTTTCCCCCCTCAGTTTTGGGGAAGAAAAAGTGCGTCTTATGAGCTGAAAAATATGGTAGTTCACAAATCACAAAACACACCTTACCAGTGGCTTGTGTTTCAGGATCTCGAGCTCCAAATCTGACTTTAGGATCTGTCGATCAAAGTATATCATTTCTTTCTTCTTTATTTACTTTTCAATTTGTTTAAGTAGATGCAGTCTATATAACTCCTTTACTGTTTACTGAAAATGAAATATTTTAGGGTTACATTGTGCTGTACATCACTGAACTGTGTTCATCTGTGCAGAGTAAGTTGATGAACCCTCTTTATCCTCTTCCTGTTCCACACTGGAAGGTGGTGCTGGGGGAAAACAACAACAACAACAACAATATATGTTTATTCTCAGATAAACTTACATTCTATTGGTTACTGGACACAAAAAATATTAAGATGTGACTGTATAGGTTGTACCAATACATTTTGCAGGAAGTAGATATTCTGTTAAGCGCTCATCAGCTCTTTTTATAAATATGTTCCACTCAATATGTTATTAACTGGAAATTTTGCTTCAGGATCAGCGGTCATGTCTGGCATTGCTCTGAGTCGGCTTGCACAAGAGCGCAAAGCATGGAGGAAAGACCATCCATTTGTGAGTACACAATAAAAGTTATGTCCTTGTTTGTTTTTAAGCTAAAAGGAATAATGGTGTATTACGTAATTAATCCTTTAAATGCTTTTTTTTCTTTTCTCATCACCCCCTAGGGTTTTGTTGCTGTTCCCATGAAAAACCCTGATGGTACCATGAACCTCATGAACTGGGAATGCGCCATTCCAGGAAAGAAGGGGGTATGACCTTTTTGTTGACATTCATTCTGGATCAAAACCTTTTTTTTTTTAACTTGTACATTAGATGAGTCTGCACTGTTTTAACTGGTCAGGTGGTAAACTAATTACCTGATTGGTCAAGTGGCTTTTTATTGAGGATTTGGGTCAATTCTTTTGTGATTGATTAGATAGTTTTCTAGTTATTTATGATTGGTTCTAGAAATTGACGGATATTGGTTTTCTATTGCCGAGGTCAGGGTCAGTCGATGGCTGATAAGTGCTGCCAAATTTTTTTTATTTATTTTTTTTTTTTCAAATGTGCTAGTATCAGAATGATTTCCCCTTCGTTTTCTGCTAAAATGTCATACAAATAAGTGCATGCACAACACTTTTGAACAAACAGCATCATTTATTAAACTGCACAAAATAAATAAGAACAGCTTAATAAGTAAAAATAAATTAAACTGAAATGTATGAAAAAATAAAATGATTAACTATTAAAAATACTACAGCCATCAGCATTTGGTAAACAGAAGAAACATTTATTATTAGCATTTCAGTAGTTTTCCTTCGCCTTACGTCTATAATCCAAAGAATAAAATAACCATTTAAAATATGCTCTAATAAAAAAAAAAATATCACTAATATGTTTTAGATTTGTTAGATGGACCGATTGCTTCAATTTACAAACCAAATTACCATAAATGAATGAATATAAGCACGTCATGCTGCGCACATCTTTGTATGCAAGGACCATGCTAAGCCCTGAGACTGGTTTATTACGATAAAATATACATATAAGAGCTTACAAAATCTTTATTTTGAAAAGCTGCCAATACACAATAGAATTCTTGCATAAAATATATAAAAGTGACACATTTGGGTGATATTTTAAATAAATTGCACTCTATAAATAAATACACATTTTTAAAATAAAAAATTAAATACTGTAACTAGTTAGGACCTGAAAACTTTTAACACTAGCAACAGCTTCAGCTTATATATCAACAAAACTAACTATTCAAGTTTTAAGTTTTCGGCTAAAAAGATTAACCTATCCACATTTTCTGAAGAGAGCACAGACCTGGTTGCAGTGACAATATCTCCAGAAGTGGAAAATGTTAGATGTGTTGCCTGCCACAAACCCGATCTCCGTGGAACAATGTCGGCATACAACTTTAAATTTATCCACTCGTCTATCCCCGTTATGTATTTTAACAGAGAAGCCAAAGTGGTCTCAAACAGGAGACCGTAGTGAGGTGTCTTCAAGCGCTGGCTTCTCTTTCTCTTTTGCCATTTCTCACAGTTACTCGTGCAGCTCTACTGTGCTTCACTCAATAGCGTCCGTGCGGAAACTCGCCTAGGAACAATGTTCCGCTTTGCTTAATATCGCGCTAATAATAAATTTATATTATTTAATAAAAAAAAATATACAGAAACGTTACGCAAGTGTACCGAACCAAACAGGCCGCACTGAAACGGTTCAATACATCCCCATGAACCGTTACACCGCTACACGCCTGCATGCGTTTTTGTGTTTCACAGACCCATTAGCGTACACGCAGGCTTGCTTACACACACACACATGCGCAGATATAGAGCCATTTGCTCACTGTTGCTCATTGCTAGCTGAATAGACTGAACTTCATTGACTACGCTAACTTAGCTAACGATAGTGATGCCAGTTTAATGCTATTTGTTTTTATCTTTCACTATGTGAAGCAGCTCTTCATAGTTTACTAGTAACATATAGTAAATATATAGCCATGAGACTTTGACATATCAATTTGAGCAACCTTTATCTCCCAGGGCTATCTTTGAATCTTCTTTTGGCTTGAGGTTCTTCACATGCAGCAGCTCGTTCCGCCACACCATTAACACAGGGCTGCCTGACTTTAAATTAGCAAATATCTGCGCAATATATCAGCCGGCTAATGAATCGGTCGACCTCTATTGCTCAGTGTTTGTCTTTGCTGAATTCGGACTGACAGGTAAGGGGTTGGTCAGCAGGGGACATGGTGAAAGCGTGACTGCATTTTGCAAATGAGGCAAAAAATAAAAAATACAAAGTGATTAAAAAAAATAGTTTTTTTTTACGATTAATATTGCAAGTTACCAATGGTGCAGTGCTAGTATAGAGGGCACAAATATTTACTATAACTGCCTTAAAAATTGCATACTATGACACCTTTAAGTTTAAAATATTTGGATTGAGGTGTGATCCCCATGACTTGCCATACAGCCTGACATATGTTCCCGATTTGAACACCGGGAAATGCACATACAAAGGTTTAAATGCATACAAAAGCCTTGACACCTGGTTGTATTTAAAGCTGAATGTTAAAGTGACAGACATCTATTAGCTATTAGCAGCAGTTTCTGTAGGTAACGCAAAGTTACTACTTCATATTGTTGGCGCCAAAAACAATTGCTACACTGGCTGCCAATTCTCCTGAAAGATTAAAAAAACTGTTTAAATCATGTTTTGCTTACGTTACAACTATGGATTTTATTCATACGCTAATTGCACATCACACAAAAATGGCCCGTTAGCGAATATTGTGATCAAGTCAAAAGACTTACCAGACATGAAATGGTGACAAGGTTCCAGCTCCTGGATTATTTCTTCAAATTGCAACAATCCATTTTCTTTGGATTTCGGCAGTTTTTGAATGTTGTTGTGGAAGTCTTTGAAAAAGACTTTGATCAATCGCATAAAGCGTTGCACGTCAAACTCACACGAATAGGGTTTTGCCACTTGACTTGCACGTACCATGTGCATAACCTCTAGATTTCTCTGAAGCTCCACTTCAACGCGACTGGTCGGGTGTCTGTCTGTAAGTCTCTGATTTTTTTTTTTTTTTTTTTTTTTGTCAGTGGAAAAAAAGTTTATAATCAGTTTCTTATTGTCTATAAAATAAATATACAGTTTAAAACCATTTTTATTCTTTAACAGTAAAAGCTTTCATTGCTAAGTTTTATTGAAATACAGTTGTGCTCATAAATTTACACTTCAACTTGTCTATCATGGGTGAGGACCTTTACCAGCCACTCCAAACCCTTTTTTATCCGTTTTTGTGCACATTCTCAGGCCTAAATCACCAGGATACGTAAACCTTTGATAAGGGTCTGCTGGAAAGTTCTGATTTTAAAAGAGTAAACACAGTTGTTTGACAATAAATGGCTTAAAAAAATAAGTGAAAAAAGCTTAATATTTCCTGAAAAATGGCGAAGAAATCCAACACTGTACGCTACATCTCTAATGCATAAAGATCTTAAGCAATCTGTCAATCTCTCCCTAGACTCCATGGGAAGGAGGTCTTTTCAAGTTACGAATGCTGTTTAAAGACGATTACCCATCGTCGCCTCCAAAGTGTGAGTTTTCTACACATTTCAGTTATTACTGATTAAAACACTTCTAAGTATTAGCATTTTCTTTTCCCCTCCATAGGCAAATTTGAGCCTCCTTTGTTCCATCCCAATGTGTATCCATCAGGAACAGTGTGTCTTTCCATCCTGGAGGAGGATAAAGACTGGAGACCTGCTATCACCATTAAACAGGTCAAAGCATGTTCTTTATGTGAGACTTTTATTTTGAAGGTCTGCTGGTGTGTTGAAACTGTAAAGGTTTAAATGTAGTTTATGATGTGGTAGGAAAGAATCCATGATGCTTTGAAATGTTTTGGATAAAAAAAAAACTGACCATCAACAGTTAGAAGACGCATAGTAAGAAATTATTTCGAAAGGGAGCAGGAAGTGAATAATACAATAAATAAAGCTTTCTAGTGAAACTCCTCTTTCTCAGACCCAGACGTATTACCGCAGGACGGCGTTTAACACCATTTTCTCGCCCTTTTCCAAAACAGTACACGCATGCTCAAAAACCAGCTGATTATGATCATTTGATGCAAATGAATATTAATATCAAATGTCATTCACAAGTACAAACCATTGAATAACTAATGATTGAATGTGCTAGTGCTGCTTAACCTCTTAAGCCCGAGAGTCCCCGGTACCGGGGACTTGCCCCCTTGTGCGTTACATTTTCGCTCATAGCTCACTAACCCTGAGAATAACCCACACATATTAAATACTGTTGTGTTCAGCGGAAACTCCTCTAAAAACGTATTTAATTCAATTTCATATCCGTTAACCACAGCTTGAACGCCATGCAAATAAACAACAACATATCCGGAGTATAATTCATGACCAAGTTTTTGTTTATGTGAGATGTATCCACAATATTAACGCAAACACCAAAACCATGGCATCAAATGAAAGCTGACAACCAGCTGAATCCAGTGATATGCAACTCATTTACATTGCATGAAGTCTTTTAGAGCAGGGAGCGAAAGTTCCCCGAAAAAAACGCCAGCAAAAACCAAGCAGGCATGTAAATCTTGTCTTACCTTTGCCGTTTTTTTTCAACAAAAAGTTATTTCCATAGCGACAAAAGTCCGTTTGTTGTTATATTTGGTCGATAGCTTTGCGGAAACTCCATTTTGGCTCTTTTCTGTAGCTCTGTGCTAGCATAACATGACCAAATATGGAAACACTCCCCGTGCGTAAGAGTACGTCTCTCCACACTCCGCGTCGTGTGATTCGTTGGGGATCCTGTCAGTCTCAAAATGGTGGATATCATTGGCTTCTTCAGATACAAAGCTTTTCAGCGATATATAGAGCTCCCGGATTGGACAGATGGTCGGGGGGTAGCGACACGTGAAAGCTCCTGTGAATGGGACGTTACGCAAAGCGCAGGAAGACAGCGTAAATGGGCTTCCACCCCCCTTTTACAGCGTTTCTTTAGGAGTTTTTTTTTTGCTGAAATCATGTCCCGTAAGCAAGAAAAGAAGACCATGAACGTAGCGGAAGCTTTGGACAAGATTTTTTCCATATTTCAATTATTGTGCCAAACTGTGCCAAATGGTGTACGCCTGAACTTTGTTCAATCAAAACCTGTACAGAATATTAGTTTCTTGTAGTATGGACAGCAAACTTGCTACAGATGTCCTTCACATGTAGTGGTTACAATTGATTGTGTTTATTTGCTTCGTTACAAGTAAAATAAGGAGATATTAGAGGAAACAGTGTTCTTGACTATCAAATTAACTCCTCCACACCACTCCCCGAGAACCTATCTTCATTTTGATACCAAGATTTGCAGTTTAGACCTTGTAAAAGCTGAGAAATGCCTTAAAAAGTAAAAGTATAGGATTTTTGGAAAATAGGCCTCAGGGCTTAAGAGGTTAAAACAATACAATCATACTCTGCTCTTTACCCCTCAGATCCTGTTAGGAATTCAGGAGCTCCTAAACGAACCCAACATTCAGGATCCCGCTCAGGCAGAGGCGTACACTATTTACTGGTATGTAAACCACGCCCAACAAAACCTTTAGTTAATTTTTGCTTGAAAAACATTCCTCCTAATATAAAGCACATGCTCATTAGAAGCCTAATGCTAAGCTAACAGTAACTGCGTTTCCATCCATTGCATTTTGGAATGTCGCATAAAAAAGCCCTTAATGGAAATCCAAAGGTGTGCATCATTTTTGAAAATGTGGATTAAAAAGAGTTTATTCAGTCATTTTCCAACCCGTTTATTCCCTTTCGGGGTCACGGGGGTCTGCCGGTGCCTATCTCCAGCTCACATTGGGAGTACACCCTGGCAACATTCACTCACACATTCACACCTAAGCGGAATTAAGATTATTCAGTTAATGTAACCGCATGTTTTTGGGAAACCGGAGTGCCCGGAGGAAATCCACGCAAGCCACAGGGAAAACATGCAAAGTACTCCCAGGAAGGTAACCGGACCGACAACCTTCTAACTGGATAGCCACAGTGCTACCCACTATGCCACCGGATAGTGGGTAGCAATTATCTTTAATAAAAAGAATTATTATTATTATTATATATATATATTTTTGTATTTAAATTATTAAAAAATTACTATTCTAAAATTATATAACTGTGGTAGGGTAAACACTAGATTATTTTCAGTAAAAAAAAACACCACATTATTTAACCCTTCCCCTTGTTTTTAGATCTAGATTTAGAAACAGTTGATTTTTTTTTAACCCCTCCCTATTAATATTAGTGGAATCCCTAGATTATCCCCCCCCTCTTTTTTCTGTTAATGGTAGAGACACGCTACACTAATCCCCATTCCCCCCGCCCCCTGTAATTTTAGGGGCAACACTTTTTCGCAGTAGTATTCGCACCCCACCCTCCTTTTTAATGGTAGGGGAAACACTGCATTTATTTAACCCCTTAATATACATTTAAAACCCCATTAATACACAATGTAAATCCTCTGGGTTTGCATGTGACAAATGTAAGCTGTTATTGTGTTGGAATTATTGAACTATTAAGTTGACTGTTTGTTTTGCATGTCTTCAATCTCAGTCAGAACCGAGTGGAGTATGAGAAGAGAGTCCGAGCACAAGCTAAAAAATTCTCCCCCTCGTAAACATACGTGAGATGAGGAAAGAAAAAAGAGGGGAATATGTGCAAACTCAAGCTAATCCTCTCACCGGGACTAAAAGGACTTAAAATAAGACATCTGTCTGTCTGTGCCATCGCCTCAACCCTTCACCCCCTGCCACCAAGTTTACACTCGTACACACAGTTCTGCTTCTGTTTTAGTTCCATCCGGACTGTTTCTTCTCTCTCTGGGTTTTAAGCAGGATCTGTGTGTGTGTGAGCGAGCGAGCGGAGGATTCGGTTGTGGATCCTAGCACTCTGGTGGATTTTAGCTCTTCGTTTGTCTCGTTTGTACCTAAAATGTCATTTTATTCTGTTTCTAAGCACCGTTTTCCCTTCACTGAGAGAGCAAGTGTGTGTATGTGACTCGTTTGTTTTGTGCGCGTGGCTGGTAGTGCGTTTGAATCCAGACTTTTGCTCCAGTGCAGAAAAGAACTGACTCGGTTCAGTTTCTTAAAGGGATATTTCACCTGAAATGAAGGTTTTGATTGGAACCAATTTCTTCCTACATAAAGAATGAAATAAGTTTTGAGCAGTGGAGAAGTGTTATGAAGGAGGAAATGGACAGCCATCGGAATTACCCCATAGTTTGTGGTGATTGCAATCCTCTATTGTGCTGTAGCCATTTACTTGCATTTTGTTTCTTGCCGTGCATGTGAGTGGAGACCTGTGAGTGGCATCATTCGTCAAAGTTGTCGTTGAGGCTCCCACAAACCACTGTGTCCTTAATTAAGATTAAAAAACATGAATAGATGATTTGAGGAGAGTAAACTATCTTTTAGTGTGAGCTATTCCTTTAAACATGCTGTATATTCTTTCCTGTCTCCTGGGAACATGTCATCTGTTCACACCAATCAGTTTGTTTAATAAAGCTCTTTCTATAAACACCGGATGTTTGCTTTTCATTACAAAAATGAGCAGATCGTGCTTACAATTAAACAAAATGGTCCACCTTTTGAAGGGACACCTCGCTAGTAAGTTGTTGGACCCCTTTTGACTTCAGAACTTCCGCAAATCCTTTGTGGCATGGCTTTAACAAGGTACTCGAAACTCATCAGAGTTTGGATTTGTCGGCGGCACATCCATGATGCAAATCTCTCGCTCCACTACATATCAAAGGTGCTCTATTAGATTGAGATCTGGTGACTGTGGAGGCCATTAGAGTACAGTGAACTCATTGTCTTGTTCGAGAAACCGGTCTGAGATGATATTTGCTTTATGCCCTGGTGCCATCAGAAGATGGGTACATTGTGGGCATAAATAGATGAAGATACTCAGGTAGACTGCGGTTGACAATAGTCACCATGCTTCATGTTGTTGACCTGAAATTCTGACCCTACTATCCGAATTTTGCAGCAGAAATCGAGACTCAACAGACCAGGAAACGTTTTCAAATATTCATTCTTCCAGTTGTGGCAAATCTGTGCCTAATTTTCCTGTTTTGCTGACACCAGGTGTGGTCTGCTGCTGTAGCCTCAACGTTCTATGTGTAGTGCATTCAGAAATGTGATTATAATGATTGGCTATTTGGATTCCTGTTGCCTTTCTATGAGCTTCTGGCATCAACAAGGCATTTGCGCCCACGGAATCTGCTGCTCACTGAATATTTTCTGTTTTCTGTCCATTCTCTGTAAACTCTAGAGATGGACAAGTGTACCTAATAAAGTGGCCGTATATGTAACTATTTTGGAAAAGGTCTGAAAAACTACATGAAACTCATATAACAAGCATTTATCATTTGCAAAATCTCTTAAACTTGGATTTCTTTGTGTGAAAAATCTACACTCAATATTGCTCTACATTTATGTATCTAGCAGACGTTTGTATTCAAAGCGACTTACTGTTCAGGAGTAAACATAAGCAGTTCGGATTAACCATGACATGCAAAAGCTGATACAGAAAAGTGCTTCAGAGTTGTTTTTTATTTTATTATTAAAAGTCTTGTCGTTCTGTCGGGGTGGACTGTGTCATTGGGTGGGTCCTGTACTGAGGCAGTGCCCACATTTTACCTGGGTCACAGAAAGCTAGATATGACAACTGGAGCGTTCGGTCACTGCTTATGGATTAGGTCTCCTGTCTTAGGCACTTCATACTACATTCACTTATTTCTGTAATATGTCTCTGTTCAGATCGTAATGTGATGAGTGAGATTCTGTCCACTCCCCATCTGTGATCTATCATCTGTATTATAAACGGCCTCATTGTTATCCTGCATAGATCAGTAACTGTGTGTGTATATATTTATATATGTGTGTAGCTCTGTAAAATTGTACTGCAGGAACTGTAAATTTCTTTTAACACCCTCCTGTCCTGATTAATGTGAACTGATCCATGGGAAAAATACATTTCGTAAACTCTCCAGCTCATATGAAGTAACTTCCCTCCCATGTGGTGGCTATAAAGCAGGACAGGACAAGGTTAAAAAAGGTATTTTTAACATTTTTTTTTCCTTTGATCATTGCAAATAACATGATGGGAGATGTAAATGCTAAGTTGCTTGTGAACAATCAGAAGTTTGTACACTCTCCACAAAGAAGGTAGCTTCTACTTTTAATACTAAAAAGTTGCAAACAATACCGTATTTTTCGGCTCATAAGATGCACCAAATACTTTTGTAAAATGTTTTATATCAACTGTGTAAAAGTTAACAACCAAACATGTAATATGAACAGACAGTAAAAGTAACAATAATGTTTTTCTTTGCCCCCACTCATCATTCTAAAGTCCACCATTCGTTATCACCATCACTGTTCCAGTGCAACATTGCCCCCACATTAGTAATACCGTAATAGCCAGTAACATTGTCACTACATTACTAATAATAGCTAGTAACATTGTCACTACATTACTAATAATAGCCAGTAACATTGTCACTACATTACTAATAATAGCCAGTAACATTGTCACTACATTACTAATAATAGCCAGTAACATTGTCACTACATTACTAATAATAGCTAGTAACATTGTCACCACATTACTAATAACAGCTAGTAACATTGTCACTACATTACTAATAATAGCTAGTAACATTGTCACTACATTACTAATAATAGCTAATAACATTGTCACTACATTACTAATAATAGCTAGTAAGATTGTCACTACATTACTAATAATAGCCAGTAACATTGTCACTACATTACTAATAATAGCCAGTAACATTGTCACCACATTAATAATAATAGCCAGTAACATTGTCACTACATTACTAATAATAGCCAGCAACATTGTCACCACATTACTAATAATAGCCAGTAACATTGTCACCACATTACTAATAATAGCCAGTACATTGTCACTACATTACTAATAATAGCTAGTAACATTGTCACTACATTACTAATAATAGCCAGTAACATTGTCACTACATTACTAATAATAGCTAGTAACATTGTCACTACATTAAAAATAATAGCCAGTAACATTGTCACTACATTACTAATAATAGCCAGTAACATTGTCACTACATTACTACTAATAGCCAGTAACATTGTCACTACATTACTAATAATAGCCAGTAACATTGTCACTGCCATTACTAATAATAGCCAGTAACATTGTCACTACATTACTAATAATAGCCAGTAACATTGTCACTACATTACTAATAATAGCTAGCAACATTGTCACCACATTACTAATAATAGCCAGTAACATTGTCACTACATTACTAATAATAGCCAGTAACATTGTACTACATTACTAATAATAGCTAGTAACATTGTCACCACATTACTAATAATAGCCAGTAACATTGTCACCACATTACTAATAATAGCCAGTAACATTGTCACTACATTACTAATAATAGCCAGTAACATTGTCACATTACTAATAATAGCCAGTAACATTGTCACATTACTAATAATAGGCAGTAACATTGTCACTACATTACTAATAATAGCCAGTAACATTGTCACTACATTACTAATAATAGCTATTAACATTGTCACCACATTACTAATAATAGCCAGTAACATTGTCACTACATTACTAATAATAGCTATTAACATTGTCACTACATTACTAATAATAGCCAGTAACATTGTCACCACATTACTAATAATAGCCAGTAACATTGTCACTACATTACTAATAATATCTAGTAAGATTGCCCCCACATTAGTAATAATACAGTGGTTCTCAAACTTTTTTAGTCGAGCCCCCTTTAAACAAACACTCCCTAATTGCAGAACACGTTACTTACGTTTGTTATCTCGTATGTACATGTGTGAGATGTACCGTTGAGAGATGATTTGAGTTTGAGTTTATTAAAGAGTTTCAGTCATTGAGAGCGTTTTGTTTACCTCACGCGAGCGCGCGCGCGCGCGAGAGAGAGAGAGAGCGAGAGAGAGAGAGAGCGAGCGCTGGAAACAAGCGTATGCTTTTTGTTCTAATATAAATCCGTTTGAAATAACTCCATTAATAAAGGATCAAACTGTCCAAGATTGTGAAACTGTCCAAGTGAATGCTTAGTGGAAATAAAACCCTCACAGACTGAAGACGATGCTTATCGATCATCATCTTATCGTCAGGCTCAAAAAACATAGCAGACAAACTATGAGCTGTGCCCATTTCACAACATGAAATGTATTTTAGCGTGAGAAAACGGGTTTGTAGCGTGAGATCACTCAAGTGCAAGAGACTTACGTTGTGAGACACAGCAGTTGATCTCTGTAGTTTCGCTCGTGACGTAAGTATGGATGCGGATGCCAAAGGCATTGTGGGAAATGTAGTTTTTCCCCCCGTTTTCGTTATGTCCGCGCAATGGCAAAGGTGGGCGATGACGTCAGCGCGCAGCGCTTAGTAAACAAATATGGCCGCGGCTTCGGCCTAGCTCCGGAGCTCTTACACCTCTCATACGGCCGTTACCGGACTTCGCGGCGGTTTGCATTCGCTTCATAAGACGCACCAACTTTTCCCCCTCAGTTTTGGGGAAGAAAAAGTGCGTCTTATGAGCCGAAAAATACGGTAATAGTTTTATTGAAAGTCGAAGCCATCCTGCCTGCCGCTGTTGTTTAAAGTCGCTATTATTCGTGTCTGACCAAGTGATCCTTATTGTGAATCCCATTGTTGGATTCGTAAGAGTTGAAATAAATGAATTTGTGGTGTATTCAAGGGAGAATGTCTATAAATTACTGCAAACAGAGCATCCTGAGTCAAAACTTATGTCAAGACTTTATTAGGAAAACAATTTAAGAAGATGGGTTTCCCAAATTGAGTCAAATTTTGAACTCATTCATTAATTTTTGGGGTCATGGAGGTCTGCTGGTACCTTTCCCCAACTCACAACCGGCAAGAGGCTCAGGGTGTAAATTCTAAATTCACAAGAATTTAGATTACTATATATATTATATATAACCTAACTGGATGATTTTGGGGAACCAGAGGAGGAAACCCAGGCAAGTACAGGGAGAGCATGCAAACTCCTTCAAGGAAGGTCACCGGCGAGCCTCGAAACCTTCTAAATGGAAGTCCACTGCGCCACTGTGCCACCCGACACTTTCCAAGATAATCCATTGCATTAAACAGAATGATTATTGTTTCACTAATAAATTTCAACAGGGCATTATACTCAAAACTATTGTTATTGCTAATAAAGATCAAGTGTTTAGTGTTTATTTCAGTATGTATGCTGTATCATATTATATTCATGGTCACTAATTAAGGGTCATTGGCAGCAGGTGGTAAGTAAATGAGCCTGACATGTCTCAAGGGGTAAAAAACCACTTGGGAACCACTCTTTTTATGATTTTTAAACATATTTGCAGCCACAAATGCATATTTTTTATTCACTTTTCAATATCTTTATGATCATACGTTTGAACCTAGTGCTGAATCAAAGGTCTGTAAACATAAGTTAGTCGTAATGTGAGAAAGCTGCTTCAGAGCCAAGCCGGTGGTTTTTAATCAAACTGTGTTTGTTATAGATGTAGTGCTGATGTATAATGTTCTGGAGAGAGAGGGTTTACCTGAAAAAACATGTACATTTGGCTCAAAAGCACACATTTGTAATAAGATAATCCAATGGAATGTCTCTGTGATTAATCTGTGGATGCTCTCAAGGAATATTGAGGAATATTTCATCAACAAATGAAGCAGCCAAAACAATTGGCTCATGATTTATGGCACACACACTATAAAGGTAATTACTAGAGTTAAACACATGGAGGTTCTACAGCCAAGTCACATCTCCATGCAGCCAGAGAGGGGGAAATGTACCCTCATTTCTGAACAGTTAGGCTGTTAAAATGATTTTAATACACTAAATAGTCCCATTTATTCAAAGTAAAAGGATGTGTTGACATATTTTTTGTTGTGGCTCTAGTGTTATTTCTGACAGCCTTATTTCCCTTTCATTTGTATGTACAAAGGAAGAAGATCACCACATTCCAGTAGTGTCAGTGTCCTGCTGTTCCAATCTTACTTCAAAACCAGGAGCTTCAGACAAGCCAAGCGGAGCTTATCGGGTGTGTTTCATTAATGTTGAGCCTAAGCTGTCCAGGGCTGCTGCACTCCATAGGATTGGCTTCCTGTTGTATATGTTGTATATGTGTCTCAGGG
>SRMA01025416.1:0-118473 GCA_007224835.1 Danionella cerebrum | reverse complement strand
TACATTACTAATAATAGCTAGTAACATTGTCACTACATTACTAGTAATAGTCAGTAACATTGTCACTACATTACTAATAATAGCTAGTAACATTGTCACTACATTACTAATAATAGCCAGTAACATTGTCACTACATTACTAATAATACGCAGTAACATTGTCACTACATTACTAATAATAGCCAGTAACATTGTCACTACATTACTAATAATAGCCAGTAACATTGCCACTACATTACTAATAATAACCAGTAACATTGTCACTACATTACTAATAATAGCTAGTAACATTGTCACTACATTAATAATACTAGCCAGTAACATTGTCACTACATTACTAATAATAGCTAGTAACATTGTCACTACATTACTAACAATAGCCAGTAACATTGTCACTACATTACTAACAATAGCCAGTAACATTGTCACTACATTACTAACAATAGCCAGTAACATTGTCACTACATTACTAACAATAGCCAGTAACATTGTCACTACATTACTAATAATAGCCAGTAACATTGTCACTACATTACTAATAATAGCCAGTAACATTGTCACCACATTACTAATAATAGCCAGTAACATTGTCACCACATTACTAATAATAGCCAGTAACATTGTCACCATGAAGAAAAAGTGCGTCTTATGAGCCGAAAAATACGGTACTCAGTTTGTAAACAAACTCTAGAAATCCAAATGTAGCGCCTACCACCTGTTGCACACACAAATAGTAGCGTTCACGCATCTTCAGAGATACGTTTACAACCGTGGCAGAGGGAGGGGTTAATGTTTGGAACTTTTTTGATGGAGTTGATTCGAAAGTTCTTACGCATACCTTCTGTTTTTGGCCATAATAACAATACTAATACATTTTATTTGAGGCACAATTCATGATTGAAGGTCACTGTACAACAAATCAACAGGTGAGGTACAGCCAAACAGTAAAACAAACAAAATACAGAGTGAAGTTAACACAGTTGTCTACACAGTTACCTAAGCTAATCAAATGCTAAACGGAAACATAGATCCTTATTATTATGAGTATTTGTTTGTCAATAAAAAAAAATACAAGAATCTCTCATTTATTTATTTTTCATTTTTGTAACCAAAATAAAATAGTGTGTACAAGTTGTAAAGAAGTAAGTTCCTGTTTTTTGTTTTTTTGTTTGTCAGTGACCTGGGAGTTTTGCTTCAGTACATTTAGAATAACGTTACCCGTGATGAAATAAATGGGCTTTTTATTACAAATGAATAAAATCAAGAAAAACATTGATGGATAAACACAAGTCTGAGCAACACGGGAAGCATGCGATTAAACTTTTCCCTGTTTCTATCTGATATCCAATTCTCAAGAGTCGTAGACATTCCGTTATTTCTAATGTTTACCACAAGTTTCTAATCTTTTAATAAATAAAAAAACCGCCAGATGCATGTTGAACAGTGTTTTTTTTTTTTTACAGTAAAGGACTCTTTACAACTTCCAGGTCACTCAGATAACGGTGAGTAGAGTTAGTCTGATTGTTAATCTTGATTCTGATCGAAAAAGGCACAAAAGAAAAGGCCACGTATTCTTTTTCGTTTTCAATTTTAACAACAGACTCTGATTTCTACAACTTTGATTTCATTGTTCTTGGTGAATAATATCGCAGATGGCATCGCCTTTGATGAAATGTTTAGTTCAAGGAGATTATTTTGCTCTCGTTTCTAACCGTTATCAAACATGTGAGTTGGTGAAGGTGCAATAATCATTGCTGTAGGTTATGCTTCCTCGTTCCTCTACCCCAAATTCACGGATCCAGCAGCCGGAGTCACCCTCGGAGCCCACAGGGGAGTAAGGCATGTTGGGAAAGTGATGCATTCTGGGAGAATCCTTAGCCATTACCATGTTCTCATAATCGCATTTGATCGGTTGAGGAAGGGTTAGTGAGACCTCGGCCAGTAGATCAATTTGCAGAGACTCCTCCTCTTTGATGACATCACAGACTTTGTCTGACATCACGGACTGCATCTGAAAACACATCCATCAAATGATTTTTAGTAAATAACTAAATTACTCAAATGTGTGCTGTTTTAGGCAGGTGTGAGTAAACGCTCGATGTATTTTTATCACAGAAGAAAATCCAGCGGATGAACAACAGAGAAAATCCTCTAGTTGCACTTGTGCTCTACTGGCAGGATGTTCCAAAAATCATGGTGGAGTAATCTTCTGTGGACTTTATTGCATCCTTGTTTCTCTTCATGTAATTCCAAACTGGATCATGTGGAGATCGGGGCTGTTCCATCACCTCCATTACTTCCTGTTCTTCTTGTGATGAAGATATATCTTACTGACTGGTTAAATGTTTAAGGTTGTAGGAGGCCACACTTCCCAGAAGATATTGCATGATGGATAAGTATCTTTCTCAGCATTGATCATTAGTCCTGACCACATGTCCAACTCTTAGCATGCAGCCTCAAACATTAAAGGAACCTCCACCATGCTTCACTGTCCCCTGCAGACACTCATTGTTGTACCACTCTCCAGCTCTTTGAAAAAAAAAAACAAGAAACTTCCACACTTTCCACGCTTCTCCAGAGAGAACAACACCTAGAATGCTTTAAAATCTTTGTCTGGGAGCGACTTTGACAAAAGTCTCTCAACTCTGTCGCAAACTGTTGCTGTACCCCCAAGATTTAAGCCTCGTACACAGCTGTTGTGTGTTTGTATATTCAAGTGTTGATCCATCAATAATACCACAGTAAAATCCTAAGAGTTAAATTAACTCTACTCAGAGTGTATTTGGTCCCACTCTAGAGTTTATAACTCTGAAGGAGAGTTATTTAAATAAGTCTATTTGAACTAAACAGTGTATTTTTGTCTGTTTTTACTCTTTCTGGAGTGGACTTGGTCCCTCTCTGGATAGTTAATATTTAGTTTGCATTTTCCATGCAGATTTGGAAAAACATGAAGGAAATAGATTATTAAATTACTCTTTCTCAGAGTCGGTTTAACTCTATATAGAGTGGGACCAAATATACTCCGAGTAGAGTTAATTTAACTCTTAGGATTTTACTGTGCAGTTGTACAAAATCACTGGCTTTATGCAAGCGTAGCTATGAGAACTGATACTAGCTCTCAAAACCACCATCATTAGCCGAATGCATTCTCCCGGCAAGGGTTTGTCCCATTCTGTCGTGAAGAAGAAGGGTTTCCGCGTGGCTTGAATTGACATCTGATGATGTGAGGGAAAGACAAGGATGTCAAGTTCTGCTTGATTCTGGTCGAGGGCTTGCTCACTATACTACAAGATCGAGAGAGCAAGCGCCTTCTTAACTGGAGGTATGAACCCGCACTGGTTTTAAGCCAGGAACCCTGCATTGCTGACTTAAATACACATTTATGTAGATATAAATTTGATTGAAGAAAATAACTGATACCGGTTTGAAGGCGAAAGGGAGTAACACTAAAATTAGTTTCACATTTACAAAAAGAAACTAAGTATTTACATTTCTGAACTTATTCTTTGCAGAACTTTTTCCACACCTGCCTAAACCCTTAGCATAGTTCTGTATATACAGTTGTGTTCAAAATTATTCAGCCCCCAATGCTGTAAAGGGTTTTAGGGAATTTAGTGTACATTTGTAATTGTGTTCAGAATGAATTCTTACAAGGACTTTTTAAAGAACCAAATGCGCCTAAAATGACATCAGTTGTTTTTGTAATACAGTATTTAATGTTTTTTTTTTGTGATTTCTTCATTGACACAATTATTCAACCCCTTAAAGACTAGCACTCTTAAGAACAGGGGTTCATTTAAGTGTTTTCGATCAGGTATTGAAAACCCCTGTGGATGTCAACGAGCAGCAATCAAGCAGAATCAGCACCAATTAGGCAGATTTAAATGACTGTGATACTCGGCTCCTTCTAGACATCTACTGGTGTTTTTACAAACATGGTGAAGTCAAGAGAATGGTCCAGGAAGACAAGAGAACCGGTGATTTCTCTTCACAGGAAGGGCAATGGCTATAAGATGATCGCAAAGATGTTAAACATACCAAGAGACACCATAGGAGGCATCATTCGCAAATTCAAGGCAAAGGGTACTGTTGAAACGCTACCTGGTCGTGGCAGAAAGAAGATGCTGACTTAGACTGCTGTGCGCTACCTGAAGCGCAAAGTGGAGAAAAGTCCCCGTGTGACTGCTGAGGAACTGAAAAAAGATTTGTCAGATGTGGGTACTGAAGTTTCAGCTCAGACAATAAGGCGCACACTGCGTAATGAAGGCCTCCATGCCAGAACTCCCAGGCGCACCCCCTTGCTGTCTCCAAAGAATAAGAAGAGTCGACTGCATTATGCCAAAAGTCATGTGGACAAACCACAGAAGTTTTGGGATAGTGTTCTGTGGACTGATGAAACAAAATTAGAACTGTTTGGGCCCATGGATCAACGCTATGTTTGGAGGAGGAAGAACAAGGCCTATGAAGAAAAGAACACCTTGCCTACTGTGAAGCATGGCGGGGGGGTCAATCTTGCTTCTACAGGTACAGGGAAGCTTCAGCGTGTGCAAGGTACCATGAATTCTCTTCAGTACCAGGAGATATTGGATGAAAATGTGATGCAGTCCGTCACAAACCTGAGGCTTGGGAGACGTTGGACCTTTCAACAGGACAATGATCCCAAGCATACCGCCAAGTCCGCTAGAGCATGGTTGCAGATTCAAGGCTGGAACATTTTGGAGTGGTCATCGCAGTCACCAGACTTAAATCCGATTGAGAACCTCTGGTGGGACTTAAAGAAAGCAGTTGCAGCGTGCAAGCCTAAGAATGTGACTGAACTGGAGGCTTTTGCCCATGAAGAATGGGCGAAGATACCCGTAGATCGCTGCAAGACACTTGTGTCAAGCTATGCTTCACGTTTAAAAGCTGTCATAACTGGAAAAGGATGTTGTACTAAGATTGAATGTCACTTGGGGGTTGAATAAAACTGAGAATGATGTGAGCACAGAAAAGACATTTGCGGTTATTTCATTATAAAAGTTATGTTCTATTTGTCTGACTTACAAGTGCCTCTTTGATTTAATTGTAAACAAGATGACTGAAATGATCAAAATCAATGTCAAACTGGCCAAACACTCAATTTCAGTGGGGGTTGAAGAATTTTGAACACAACTGTATTTATATCAAATATATAATGAACCATGTCCTCACAATGAAGCTGTAGGGTTCTTATAGCGCATGGCACTCACTTACTAGTGTTACTTGTCAACATTTCTTGTATTGAATTTTCCAGATATACAACTTTCTGCCATATTTAAAGCACTTTATGGAGATTTGAGAGGATATTGGGTACAAGACACTCATCCAAAGCACAAATATTTCACACTACAGCCTGAAAACATCCAGTAACTGTTATCCAATGAGTGTGCACCATAACATTGCTTAGTTACTGTAAAATATAACGTACTGAAACATCAAACTCAAGTAAAAGTACCATTACTTGCCTAAAAAAGTAGAGTAAAAGTATGTTCTAAATATGACTCAAAGTACGAGTAAAACGTAGCCGTTCTAAAGCGTCTCAAGAGTATAGTTACACTGATAAAATATTTCATGTAGCTCACATCGGAGCCATTTTCTTAAGAGTGTCTCTGAGCAAGATAGAAATAACGGAGGGATGACGGAGGGAAAACAGAGGAAGAGGGAGCAAAAAAAAGAGGACCGAAAAAAGGAGAATGAAAGAAAAGACATAGATTCCACGAAGAGAGAGAGAGAGAGTTGAAGGAAAAGAATGGAGAGGGAGAAGGTAGATAGAAGAGAGACAAATAGACTGAAAAGGGAGAGAGAGACAGAAATAAGGGGAATGTGATAAAGAGAAAATAGAGAGTGAAGAAAAAATTGAGGCGCACAAGGGAAAGAGTGATATCGAGAGCGCAAAACAGTAGGACAGGAAAAAGAGAGCACAAGGGAGAATAACTGCTATGTAATTAAACTTTCAAATATTTTCCTGGAAATTGAAAGAATAAAAGAAAACGAACGATCTGTTCTTGCACAATATGTTCTATTTCTACTGATTGTATCGATGCGATGACGTTGATACGATCAGTAGAAGTAATTGAGGCAGATTGAAGAAAAGCAGTGCAGTAAAAGTACAGAACTAGAAATGTACTCAAGTAAAAGAGAAGGTTTTCAATTTCTGGGGGAAAAAAACTACTCAATTACAGTAATTTAACTATTTGTAATGAGTTACTGGTACACAATTCTCCTTTAGACGGAATCAGTATTTTTGAGCAATTTCATCAGGAGAAAACCCGACTCAATCTCTCAGAAAAGCTTGTTTGGTTTGTGGCCAATTCATTGTTTTTTAATCAAACTGCCCACGGCGTCATACATCTTCTGCCGAACCAAATTAACATTCATTAACACGATACATAGAATTAAAAAGAGTCATTACCTGAACTTCTTCATACCAGTCTTTGAAATAAGGAGCTGGTGAGGGTATATATGCGTGCTTCTTCCACCTACAACCCAAACAACCATTGTTTATCTACCTGAAGACGTACTGTATTAAATCAAAGCCTCTTGAGGAATCAGGAACATGTGTCTAACCTGGAGTAAGAGATACAAAGCAGAAGAACCAGTGGTAGAGGCAGAAAATACCATAAGATTTGCAAAGAGTTTTCCGAATCTTCTGAAAAACAAAAGGAGTGATTTCGGAATCACAGTTTAATTGTATCTAATTACGTTTTAAATATTAATATCATTTTCAGCCTGGAATTTGTCACAATGCGTATCGTGGAGCTACTAGGAGCTAAATTGTATTTGCTTCTTGGAGTGATTGTGATTCTAGTCACTTCTGCAACTTCTTTGCCTTGTCTTCTTGTTTTATGTAACATTTACCAGGTTACAATTATCCTTTATTCATAATTTAAATGAGAAAGATTAAAGAAATGAGTTTCTTAATCACTTAGAGTAAAAAAAGATGACTTATGCAAATCTTAACACTGCCCCCTAGTGGATGGATGGTTATCATTGAAATCAAAGTAGACTCTAGACTTGTTAGCTTTGTGGTCTCATTTTTTCTGATGATGGTTTGTTATATAAACAGTTAGAAAATAGAGTAAAATATTGTGCCGTATATCACATCGTAGATATAATATCGAGGTTTGTATCTTATCGCGAACCGTTACACCCCTGGAGTTATTTAAGTGTTCCAGATCGACTCACTGTAAATGCTCCCTGACTTCCAGTGCACCACGGGACTCCACCGGCTCCAGACACCCACATAATTCTCCCCATCCGGCTGGGATCTCACACACACTGTGTAGTTGGTGTGAGGTTGGAATACGGACTGGTCCACATGCACCTCTCGGTTCACAGATGCAACCTCGTACAACTGAAAATAAATGACTCAAATTTTTGCAGCTCAATATGAATTATTTTTACAAGAACATGTCATTATTGATACATTTATATATTTAATTTAATATATAAGAGTGTAAAAATGACCTTATGTTTGCTTCTCAGCCTCAGTTGGTATTGCAGGTGAGAAATGAATAACGAACGCAAAAAAGCAAAATCGTGATGCTCGTATCCGCTCTGCCACCGGAAAAGAGCCTTATCCTTCTCCCAGAGCGCTGATAGCTCTGATGGAACAACTGGACGCACTACAAACAAAGGGAAAGAGTTTTTTGTAATAATATATTTTCTTTACTTGCATACAATTTAACAGGAGTAGCAACGGCAGTCCCGGAGTGTCGCAGCCCGGCACACTTCAACGGTGGAACAAAAAACCAGAGATGAGTACCCCTGAAGGTTTCCAGTCCCATGATACACTGCAGGATCACTGAATTGCAGAGATAGATGTGACTTGACTAACTGGTCATGTGATACTCCTATAACAAAACTGTAGAAAATATGGAAATGAATGAATTCAGATCAATAACTAATGATAGTTTATTTGCGTACACAAAAAGTCTTGATTTTGTGGTGCTATATTTTGTCTTCAGACCAGCCACAATTCTAATAGCTACACACATACAATTTCAGGAATGGTCATTAACTGAAACAGAAACAGCTGTGTTTGAAGCATAAAACGGGGTGCGGAACAGCCAAACTCTGCCACCAAGTTGGGGTTGTAAGATTGAACCCAGTAACAAGGCACAAGGTAGTTACATTGTGTCAACAAGGTCAGAGGCAATGTTGAGGATCGTAGACACAGTGGTCAGCCAAGGAAAATTAGTTAAGCAGATGCAAGACAAATCAAGCTAATTAACCATTGAAAACGCCAACAGCATCAGCTCAAAACTGACAGAAACCAATGAGATGCAGGTACACACATCTACTATCCAGAGAAGACTGGTCAGAAGAGGTCTTCATGGAAGATTTGCAGCCAAAAGCTGCAATGTCCCTGTGTGGAACATATAGGAACTGAGTGCAAACTATGAAATATTTGGTTGTAGCTGAAGACTGTATAGTGTGTTTGTGAAAGGATTGGAGAGTTGTACAATTTTAAATGTGCATAGGCAAGAGTGAAGCCTGGTGGAGGTTCCTTGCATGTTTGGGGATCCATTTCTGCAAATCCATTATGGGAGATGTATAATTGCCCACAAACTAATTCTGCATCAAGACAAGTTTGCAGCCAAAATCATTAAGAAATATTGTCAAGGTAAAAAAGGGTAGTGAAAGTGGTTGCACTACTCCCAATAAGTAGTGGAAGTGATGGCATGGCTTCAACACCATGGAGTATCTGGGATTATATGAAGAGACAGAAGGATGTGAGAAAGCCTACATTCACGGAAGAGCTGTGGTTAGTTCTCCAAGTTGTTTAGACAAACTACCAGCCAACTTTCTTCAAAAGCTGTGTGCGTGTGAAGCTAGAAGAGTTGCTGCTGTTTTCAAAGTCATTTTACTCATTCTCTGCTTTTCTTTCATTGATTAAACTAAATGATTTCCATTGATCGTAAAATATTTTTTTTGGATGAATAAAACATTTGCGTTGCATTTTATGGCACTTTTTGCACAGTTTCGTATGTGGCTACGTTTAATTAGCCAATCAGGATTAGGTGTGAAGGCGCCTACATTTAATCAACCAATAGTAACGAAACAGTGAACGATCAGCTGAGATGAGTTAAATAATCTCAGGTGTTCAATGCGAAACAACAACAACGTGTAGTGAAGATATTTGTAACTTTTCAGCAAACAACTAAACTCTTACCATTTTTGCTCGGCATGAAATCATCGTCGAGCTCGATGGAGGTGTTGCCATGGTTACCGGAGTGGAAGGAGATCCGGTAACTATCCATATCGGAGAAAATGACGTTCGGGGACAAATCCATTTCGCAAAGTAAAGTCTGCTTTTCATTCTTCAGTGCGCACACGTAATGTTCACTGCACATAAACATACAACTTAGTTTACTGCACTACAGAGAAATAAGCTTTATTTTGAAGCAGTTTGTCGAATTCGCTCACTCGTAAGCGCTGAAATTCAGCCAGCACGAAGTTTCATTTTCCAGAGCCTCGTCAGAGATGTTCAGAGAGCAGGAGATGCTGGACAGATAGTTACTGAAGCACTGGAGACTGTGCTGATCATCTAAACACAATTTGGGTCAATTTTACGGAGAAAATACGCTCTATAGCCGTCTTTGGGAAATAATTTTAACGAACTTGCCACACTTCCGGTCTTTTCAGATTCCTTTGTTTGTATAAGCCCCCTCATGATGGTGCACATTAGTTATAAATGTGGGTTTATATATGACTGACAATCATTGCCTTTATATAATTTTAATCATTCATGTGTAATTATATACATTAACAATGAATTGCAATAAAATAAAAAAAAAAATCCAATGTTATTATGACTACTTATGAACATTTGTGATCTCTCACAATGTTTTATTATCATATTACAGAACAAAACAATATTTACTATAAAATAATATAGTTACATAATTATAACTTTAATAATATTCATTCATTTTCCAACCGATTATTCCCTTTTTGGGGTCTGCCGGTGCCCTATCTCCAGCGCTCATTGGGCGAGAGGCAGGGATACACCCGACACAGGTCACCAGTTCATCGCAGACTATAATAGTAATAATAAAAATAATGATAATATGTAAATACTAACTAAAATTCTTACCCAAAATGATGAAAGTCACAAGTTCAGAAAAACAAAACAATGTGAAAATTATTATTGAGAAATTCATGTTCTCCTCCTGAAACAAACAGAATATGCACAGAAAAGTATGATTATTTAAAAAACAAATTGCTACCTCAACTTTTCCCCAAAAATGCTAATATTTGAAAATACTTTCCTCTAAATGGGTGATGTTTCATAAACAGATGTTTTAAATCCACTAACTAGCTTTTTCATCTTTTAAACTGGTTTAATGTGAATGGGCTGGTTTTAGAAAACATAACATTTACACTTTATTAAATATCTAGTTAGAAATTATTTAGTTGAAACAGAAGCAAATAATGCAATATGACAAATACAACTTACCTGCTGTAATTTCTGTTCTTTCATAAACATGAAGTCTCTCTCTGCCCCTCTCTCTCTCTCTCTCTCTCTCTCTCAACATTTGGTTGAGAAACTATCATTCATCTAACCTGTTATCAGACCTTTTTTTATCAACACATCAGTCAATACACTGACGCATTTAAGCAGTTTCCTCACTTATATCTATCTTCGCAGGAAATTGAGTTTCTCCTAACAATTTTTCAGGTTTTAACGTTTTTCTTATGGGTAGTTTAAGTAAAAACAAACCAAATTAAGGAACATCAAACCAAAATAATTTTATTTACACTACGAATCAGATATGATCAGTTAATTTCACTATCTCTCAAACAGAAACAGTTTGATTCCTCTGATATGTTTAAGAACACCTTATCTGATGAGCTTGCGATGAGCCACGTAAAGGGGAAAATAGGACAGGAAATGTCAAAACATGCTGAATTAGGAGAAAGAAATATCATGCACCCTACTTCTAAGAATACCACATTTTGAACTCACCTTGACTGTTTGTATTTGTTAAGAATACATGGAGAATGTCACTGCTCAGTAACAAATAAATGTTTAAAATGGTGGTTAAATATAAATACAAAAAGTCTATGTTTTTAAATTTAGATTGGGCATCTTAATCTTCAGTCTGTCTTATTTTGATTTTATTTGGAACGGATAGGACAGTGGGTTGACAGGAAAAAAGTTGGATAGAGAGAGGAGGGGAGGGTGGGAAATGACGCCGGTTTAGAATTTGAACCAGCGTAGCCCTGTGCAACCGCCCTGTACATATCCAGCGCACTTTCTGCTATACCACGGGCCAATTTCATTTACAGCGCTAACTTCTTATTATTGTATTGAGCGATGTACGTAATTTTCTTTATTTTTCTTTTTAAAGCAAATTTTGATCTTTTTTTTTTTTTTTGATGTTGATCAACTCAATTATTTTTGTAAGGGTCAGATATGGATCAAATCACATAGCTTATTGAGGAATAGGGCTTTTTAAACTTTTGGTACAGCTGGCAAACTTTACAGAATTTTGTTTCTAAAAAAATTAATTTAGAAATCTTGCTAAAGTAAACGTCCAATCCTAAACCTTACCATGTTAACGATTTAGTTTTTTTGGAGATTTCCAAAAATTGCCACAAGCTAATGTTTGACTGACCAACAACTTGCATTTTGTTGCAGTGGGCTTCTTTATTTAAACGTTGTTTCATGTGTTTTTACTCTAGGATTTTGTTTCATATATGTATTGACATATTTTAACAATAATATTGAAAGTGCACTTATCAAATTTAACCTGGGGCATCACTGCTTAAAATTAAATATTCACATGGCAAAATCGAATTATAAAGTACCACAAAAGCCAAAGCATTGTTATGAATAAACTAAAAAAAGACAAATGGTAAAGATGAAACAACTGTCCCCTCACTCAATCATTATCTTCCAAATCATGTAGTTTAATAGTTTTACCATTACTATCTTTGTGAATGTGCGCATTTTGTTTCATTGAAATAATACCCAACCTAATTTTATATTTCTTCCATTTATTTACAGAAGCATTGAAACGCAAATGTGTAACGTTGTCCATCCGAACTATAAATTATGTTACACAGCCACGTCACTCAACAACGTTTTTTAAAAACCATGACACAAAGTAAAACCCACGCAATACATTTAAATTTCTCTATTCATTTTTTTTTAATCTAACACAGATAAAACATATTTAAATTTTCATCAAGATTTTACCAACAGATTGTGCTACGGAACGATTAACAGCATTAGATCCCCTCCGGAAAAATTTGACGTGAGCACAACCAGGAACTTGTTCGCGATCAAGCAACTGTTTAATTTCAGCTGAATTAACGCTGGAGGAAGCAATTGTTCTGCTTGAACTATATCTAGTGATAATGGTCATATCTTTCTCATGGGCTGTTTATTTCACGTTCGTGTCTAAAGCTTCTGTGGGCAGAAATTATGGCATAGACTGGTGAAGTGAGGAAGGTCCGTGGAGTGAAATCTATAGTTCAAAACAAAGAACTAGCACAAGAGCTGTTTTAATTTCTCGTTTTCTTGTTAAAGGTGATAGGGGTTCGTTAGGGGAATCGTTCCCTGAGCTCCTAAAAGGCTAGAGATGGACTTCTCAAAGTTTCTGGCGGAGGATTTTGAGGTGAAGGACTGGGTTAATGGAGCTTTCAAAGTAGCACAGAAAGACGCTCCTGGGAAAGCGGACGCGCACGCCTCAACCCTGGTGATGAAGCTCCAGCTCTTCATCCAGGAGGTTAACAATTCCATAGAAGGTGAATTTTCAGGCCAAACAATATGTCACTGAATATGTGAATCTTTGGGGAAACACTGCTTACAATTATTTTAGTTAAATTTACAGAATGAAAAATATACTTTAACTATACACATCTAGGGCGGCACGGAACTGTGACCTTCCAGTTAGAAGGTTGTTGGTTCGAGGCTCGCGGGTGACCTTCCTGGAAGGAGTTTGCATGTTCTCCCCTTGCTTGCGTGGGTTTCCCCCACAATCATTCCCCAAAACATGCTGCAGGTTAATTAAATAATCTAAATTCCCCTTAGGTGTGAAAGTGTGAGTGAATGTGTGTGTTGCCTGGCGTTCTGACCAGGGTCTACCCCCGCCTCTCGCACAGATGTGCGCTGGAGTTAGGCACCAGCAGACTCCTGTCTCCCCAGAAAGGAATAAGTAGGTTAGAAGATGAATGAATGCACATGTTCCATACTATTAAGCATCTAATTTTCTCAATGTCCATTGTTCTATGATGTAAATATAGCAGCTTTATTTATTTTTTTTTTTTAAATAAAAATATGAAAACCGAAGAGCTGTTTTTGAAGCCAGTTTAACCTGATTTTCTCTGCTTTTGTGTTCACAGAGAGCAGTAACCAGGCCCTGCAGAACATGCCGCGGGTGCTCAGGGACGTTGAGGCTCTGAAACAGGAGGCTTCATTCTTAAAGGACCAAATGATTCTGGTTAAAGAGGACATTAAGAAGTTTGAGCAGGACACTGTGCAGTCCATGCAGGTACCATGAATAATATAAATACATTTTTTAATTTGTGTTCAAACTTACAAAATCTGATCCAGTTTCCCACACATATAAAAATAACTGGCTTTTTATTCCAAGGTTATTTTTTTTTTTGCATTGATTATTGTTTTTTAAAAGAGATACACTCTTTTTTACTTGTTTTTTTTATTTTAGTTGCCAAGCTTTTTATTCCTCTTTGTTCTTTTATGGTTTAATTGCTGAAAAAATAATTTGGTTTTATCCCCAGTTTGTTTTTCTTTCATTTTCCAGTTTCATTCCAAGAATAATTTTTTTGGCTTTTTGCCATTTTCATCAATGGGCTTTGGAGAGTGGATGAATATTAATATTTGAATATTAATTTTTGTATAAAACAATTTAAAATGTTTAAACTGAGTTTCACAAGTTAAACTAATGTAAAAATTATTGCTGGGCAAAATCTAAATGTTTAATAATGATTAATCATATGATCTACTGTGATTAACAGCAAAAAAGTATGCAAACCTGAAAAACAAATAAAAGGAAAAAAGGGAAAAGGAGTTATTATTTCACAGCAATTCTATTTATAAAATCTTTAGATATTATAAAACTAATCTAAATATCTAAAACACTTTAGATATTAAAGTGTTAATTTTTTTCTGGCTTTTGAGACAAAATAATAGTTCATAAAAAGTTTTTCTCTCAAATGTAAATATAAAAGTGAGCGCTGCTTTGTTCACATCCATTAATAATAGATCACAAAACACTCTTTCCATTTCTTTTGAACCCGGGGTGGATGGTTTGGAAACGTGGTGAAAATTGTTTCATGGTTTTTGCTCATGATTAAAGCACAACATTGATGGTAACCCACAGGTGGAACATTACTAATGAAATAAACAAACATTATTATAATCTTATTTAGCTGTCATTCAGTGGGCTATTCACTTTAATATTATTGATCATAATTCCTATGATTTCACATGTGGCCTAAAAAATGATGGTGCAAGAACCTTATGTTCTTAAATCTCCCCCGGAAGAGATCCAAAGACCCAGGTTCAACTGATTGATCTCTCAGTTGAGTTATTAACAACTGGGGTTGAAAGCGGATACATCCCTGATTCACCTTTGATTTAATTTGGACTCAAACAGTCACGGGGATCACATTATGGATTGGAGACTGGGGAAAGCCATTGGAATGGGGAACTTACGGGTCGCAAAATATCCCCTGCAGCCATGAGTTTTAGGCTCCTGGTTTAGGTGCAGATGTTTTGCACCTAAATAATTAATGATTATTATAAGTAAAACACACAAATGGGTGTTATTTAATTTACAAGCTTCAATTGAGATTTTGGTATCAAGATCTGAAGTATAAACCAGACTTTGCTTGGCTGGAATCAAATGTTAGCGCAATAATGTTCCTTTTGCTATGTCAGTATTACTTAATTGTTGTTTTTTAATACAGTTTCTTAACCCTTAGAAGTCTGGGGCCTTTTTTACAATTTGCTATAATAAATTAAAACATTTTTTGCATATTTTTTTAAGATCAACCCTAGCTTCTTTTTTTTGCAAATATTTTTGAAAGTACAATAATTCAATAATACACAATGGTTCAACAATTCAACAAAAATACACCCCCCCCCCAAAAAAACAGGAATGGAATGGAAAAAAACACCCAAACCTCTCTTAAACATCAACATATTGAGCAAGAACTTTGTAAGCACAAGCCAAATCACAGGTATTGTACTTCCAATGGTTTTCCCTTTTATCACTACTACGGCACTTTATGGCACTTAAGGCACCAATTTGGGGTCTGTAAAATAAAAATGACAGCCATTTTCTCACATATTTAATTGAAAACTCTGTCATAACTCTTGTAATGTTTATTTTAAACCAAATATCTCAAAGCTAATTACCTTTTTGAAACCTACACATTCTATTTGAAATCAAAATTAAGGGTTCTTCTAAGGGTTAAATCAAAATCAATGCAGGTTGTATTTATCACAATTAAGTGTTAAAATCTTCTCAGGTGTTGGTTGAGATCGACCAGGTGAAGTCTCGAATGCAGCTGGCAGCTGAAGCACTCCAGGAGGCCGATAAGTGGAGCACGCTCAGTGCAGACATAGAGGAGACCTTTAAAACACAGGTCTGAGCAAACCTCTCTGTGTTAAGAACAGTTTTTTAGCTTTATTTAGTCTCAAGATTCCATTGCTTTACTTAATTTTTTAATTAAATATTAAAATGTAGTCTACTACACTGTCTTATGCTCCATGTAAAAGTTTATTGATGTCTGCAGGACGTGGCGGTGATCAGCAGTAAACTGAGCTCCATGCAGGTCAGTCTGGCCATGCTGGTGGACACTCCAGACTACAGCGAGAAGTGTGTTTATCTGGAAGCTCTGAAGAACCGTTTGGAGGCTCTGAGCAGCACCCACATTGTCTCTACGTTCAACACGCTCAACATAGGTCCAGCTCCTTGTCTTCTATCACATTCACTTCTCCTCGTATGCTTGAATGTCATTTAGGTTCTACCAAAGACACTAATTCAGTCAGAGCATCCGCTCACATAGTATCACTTCTTTGTGTGTGTTCTGTTTCAGATCAGGCGAAGCTCTTCGTGAGGGTGTTCACTGAGATGGACAGAATGCCTCAGTTATTGGCGTACTATTACAAGTGCCACAAGGTGTGTTATTTACCTTTTCTCTTTGTTTTAAATGTGTGTTAATTAGTTTCCTAACTTTGTTCCAGGCCCAGTTGCTATCTGTTTGGGAGGGCATCTGTCAATCCGACGCTCCTCTGGAGCAGCAGCTCTCTGAGTTTTACGACACTCTCTTGTCGACATGGCACACGCAGCTTCAGTGGAGCAGCCAGGTAAATGCTTTTATCCATTTCTTTAAGGGGTGGGGGGGGGATTATATGTTTTACAGGCATATAGTGTCGTTTTACAGCACACTCAAGTAACAGTTTTACCTACAGTTGGATTGTAATCGCTGTATTTGTCATAAATAACCTCATAGAAATTTGTCTTGGCTGCGCGTAACGCCCTGATATTCACCTGTCTCTTTAAGAGCCCCTCCTTCTTTCCGACACGCCCCCTTCAGTGCGTCACACTCCATGCATGCTGCCACCATTTGTTTCATTTTCAGAGCGCCGCTAAATTTTCATAGTAGAAACATTAAAATCATGGTTTTGCAAAATGGTAATGGAGGATATTGTACAAGCCTAAGCAGATGATCCTACGTCGGACCCAGAAAGTGAGTTTTTGGCAGAACCGGAGCAAGTACAGAGACTTTTTCAAGACGTGACTGCTTGGTAAATATCCTCTTGTAAATTTACACCATTTTCTGGCAGCATTTTACTAGGAAATTAAAAATATGCATCATAATGAAACTATGTTTTGCTATGAAATAATACATAAGCTTTTTAACCATTTTTGACGAAGCGTGTCATCCTTGGGAAGCGTAAAGAGAGGGCTTTCTCCTTGGCATCCAAACATGCATCTCCTTGTGGAAGTCATTTTGTAATCCGGAGAACTATAGAGGAAAACAGTCTGAAAGAGGAGCTTCGTTGACACGTCATGAGACCAGCTGTTGCTAACAGTAGCTCCCTCAGCCGTAGACACAAGTCTTTGCCGGTGCTGGAGGGGGAGGAGTGTTGCAGCAGCAGAAGGGGCACAGAGGGCGGAGCTACACGATAAGGCCGGGGCTTTGCAGAATACAGCGTAGTAGCACCCCTCAAGGGCTACCGCAGGAGCTTCAAGGATTATTGAAATATACATGAATGATTCAAAGTCACGATTCAGGTGCTTTTTTAATGAGGGACTGACATTATAACACAACATAAAGCTCAATAAAGTACATTTTACATAATCCCCCCCCCCCATTTAAGTGATTGTCCCAGTATCCTTCAAAAAACAGATTTATTTCTTGTGCGTTACTAGACTCGTAGAATCGTTCTTATCCGCCATGATGGTTTTCCATTTTGAATTTTACGAAAAAGAAATTTGGTTCAGATTTCCTAACAGTGCTGACATTTAAGAATTTAAGGCTTACTGGCAATTTCTGTTTAAAGCTTCTTGAGGCTATAATTGTAATTCTTTTCCCCATGTCAGTCCATTGTAAATGCTTCATTGTAACACAGTTTTTGATTGTTTTGTGTTGATTTTTGTTGGGGGGAGGGGCAGACTGGAAGGGACCAGTGTACTAATAATGACCTACATGAGTTAAATCACAACATTCTACAGGAAATATTATCATTCAACAACCTATGGGAGCAAATCCTCATCCTTTAGACTCACACAGCAGTTTCTGATGACCATGAGTGAATCTCACTCATGTAGAGTGCTTTTCTATATAGCTTTGCTTCCATCCATCTAATTTTAGATACCCTAGATGGAAATGTCAAGATTGTTATGGGTGGTGCGGCAAAACACTCACACAAACACTTAAGTGTTTATATGTTTCTTTTAATTGCAGTATACCAATATATTATAATGTCTGAACAATTACTGTACAATAACTAAACAACTGTACACTGAACTAAACACTAAACATCAGATTTATTTTAATATGTTAATTATTGTAGTGTGTATTGGAGTGTGTAGCTTTTGTCACTGCAGTACATCTTTCTGGGCTTCCAGAGCATCTTGGTATGGATAGTCTGAAACTTCTGGCCCATTTATTGAGATCCGCATACAGGCTGCAAGATGGTCCCCTTGCAGCCTATTGCGAATGTCTGTTTTGACCTGTAAATACATTAACTGTTAGGCTTTAAAAGTGATAACTGATAGTAACAACAGTAAAAATCAACTTAACATAGTGATAGTTTAAAGCAGGAAATGCCATTGTATAACTAACTAGCTAGCTATTAATTAAGCAATTTATTTATCAATTCGTTCATTCATGCTTGTGTGTATTTACTTACTTACCAAGATCAGTCTTGTACAGCCAGGGGGAGTATTTCCCCTCTGACAGCCAAGCTGGGTCAAAACCTGTCATTCTGTGGTGGCTAGACTTTTGCTGCTTGTCAGGGGCAAGACATGCAGCACTTGGGCTCTTTTCTGTACTTTGTTTCGGAGTAGGAAAGCTACACCGGCTGCTGCTCGCAGCAGAACACGTGTTGTCCTCGTCACCACCTTGGGAGCGTTTAAAGCGCGGTCTCTGTCCGCTGATGGGTGTGTGTGTGTGCGCGCATCGGAGCGGAACTCCGTTGTGCGCGATACGGAGAACAATTGTAAACGCGCAAACGTTGAGACCGAGATTACATGCCATCGTATAAATAACATAATGCTATTTAGTTTAATAAAAGAAAAAAGCAAAGACCTGTTATAGGGGCGCCCCCCTAATATAATGGTAAGGGAAACACTGCTATTATATATGAAAGAGAGCTGCGTAACAATGCAACTTTTAATCAGGAATGCCAGTTAATCAGGAAACTCCTTCATTGTATCGGAATAATGGTTGAAATATCTTCCTAAATAAAAAGATGCAACTACAGCAGAAAAATGTCTGCCAAGACCCGCAAACAAAAAAAGTAGAAAAGGCAGAGTAGATATTTCTGTCATGAACGATCCTGACCCACACGGTCAGCCTTCCTTCCCCTACACAAACAAACATGTCACCAGCAAACCCCAGCCAGATAGCAGCCTCTTGGCTAAAAGAGGCCCAAAAAAGTCTGGGACTTCTAGTGTTCACCAGTATATGGCAGACCTCTGCTGTGACCCTCACTCTGTCTCCAAGTCAGCCCTCTGAGATCTTTTCAATTCGTTCAGACACTAAACCCTGTTAAATCTTCTCTGTTTGTTTCTGTGTAGGTGTTTAAGAACCCCTGTGAGGTGTTGACTGTGCTGCTGATCCAGACTCTTGGAGCAATGACGCCATCTATCCCAGAATGCATCGAGGCAGCCGTCAAGCGCTCTGCTCCTGGTGATGGTCTGGAACTGCTGCTGGAGCTTCATCAGACTGCTGTAAACTTTGGCCGCTGTCTGGAGAGCACCATGAGCCCCCAGCTTGGTCAGTGTGCACAGATCCATGAATGCATGCGTGTTCTGCTCGTGACTCTTCTCATCTTGTGTTTTAGGTGAGTGTAACCTCCTGAAGGTGGCAGAGCTGGTATGCTCTGTGTATTCTCCGTATAAATCATACCATCTGCAGTACGGAGGGCTGGAGGAGACAAACCTGTTGATTCAGCTCAGCGCTGTTCCACTGGTGAGGAAAACACACTTGTTTTTCAGTGATGGGAGTTGTGGTCAATTCTTTTATTGGCACTTGTTGTATTCTTAAAGTGAAATGAACAAAACTGATGTGTCTGTGTCAGGAGCGTGGGGAGGTCCTGGACTGTGTGTTGGAGCTCTCACACTCAGTTCAGAAGGTGTTTGCTTTGGCTTCGGCTGCTGTTGATCGATGTGTAAAGTTCACAGATGGCCTTGGAGTCTGTGGCCTCATTAAAGCTCTGCGAGCTCTCTTCAACAAGTACCATCTCGCACGCACGCACACACACACGCACATATCGGTGACCATGAATCATGACCCACTCTCCTTCTTTCAGGTACGTTTCAGATTTCTCTGTCACTCTTCAGTCCATCAGGAAAAAGTACAAGCTGGAGGAGGTGCCTGCCTCTGAGGAGTTCACTGAGGATTGGGCTGCATTTCAGAACTCTGTCAGGTGGGCCTGGCTTATTTTGTACTATAACCCCAAAGATGTCCTCATTTTACCTGTGAGGAAAATATTTTAATTTTAAACTGAATTTAAGACACATGCTGTATTTTTGTGTATAGAAATTCTGTTTCATGATTCAATTCAAATGAACTTTACACAATTACAATAGTTTTTAGAGGGCTCTTGAATTGTTCTAGAGCAGGGGTCACCAACCTTTTTGAAACCGAGAGCTACTTCCTGGGTACGGATTAATGCAAAGGGCTACCACTTTGATACCTTCTTCTAAATTTATTAATAATGAAGGATATTCATCTCTGCAAAGACACTGATCATGTGAATTATTTCTCACACTGAATATGAATTAAATGAATTAACAAGGTAGTAAACAGATAAATATTTATATGCAACACTTTATATTTATGATTTGTCTAAGTTCAAGTGTTATTAAATTAATAAAATATATACAAGGTCAAAACACTTCAAAATGATCACTTCTACAAGAGTCCAAGGAAATTACAATGTACAAATAATAAATCATTTAAATACAAAAAGTGAGCTAAGTTCATTTTTTTCATTGTTGACATTTTAACATACACTATTTTTAGATTTTACAAATGCATTGAACTAAACATGAACTGGAATCCAAATCTGGTATCGATTTCTTTCAGTTATTGGGAAGCCTGGCATTGCGTGCGGTTTACCAGTATGTTTTACTCTGAGTGAGTTTTGAGATGGTGTCGTGAAATGTCTCTCCACGTTGTGCCGCTTGACCACCACCGCCACAGTCGTCACGCAGAGATAAACATATGCTTCTTTACCTCGCATTCGACGCAAATATTAAATGATCTTTCTATGAGTCAGTCGTCTCATTTTCGCTGCGCTGATTAATTGTTTCGTGGCACATCATACTGACCTTTCAACTCTCCCCGTCGTAGTTAATTTATATATTATTTTTTATTTATATATTATCACATCAAGCTTACGTGTAAATGTCATTTAAACAAGAATAGCAATCATATTAAAGTAGATTCAGCTCACTGGAAAGTGGCGCTATTTGAGCTATTTTCAGAACAGGTGGCGGGCGACTCATGTGGTCCTCGCGGGCGACAAGATGCCCGGTTGGAGACCCCTGTTCTAGAATATAACTTCTAAACCAAGGAAGAAGACTCTGAAAGCAAGGTTGAAGAAGATTCAACAGAAAACGCAGCTCTATTTAACTTAAACATTAGATGTGGTAAAGTCAGAAGCACATAACCTTTGTTTAAACCCAGGTTCAGACTACACAACTTTCAGAGTAGTCGCTGTTAGGTCAGCAACACAGGATTTCACACTGTATGACTTTAGGTAGAATTGCACAGAACTTTGCCTCTCGCAACCAGCAGCACAGCGTGGGGTCACATGTGCCAGACAGAAGCACAACACCAGGATTATTGTGAAAAAAAAAAATGAGGGCGCAAGTTTTCTTTCGTTTCTTGAGGTCCCCTTTGAACTGTTTCTCATTGGTTTCAAGTATTTTACAGATGCTATTTCCAGTCAGAACACATTTCAAACTGCCAACTTGTGGCTCACTGTCAGCTCCAGATATTTAGCTTGCCAAATATTTCACGGTCAGCTAGCATGTTTTTGGTAGTTCATATCGTTGCACAAATCCAGATTTGCCTGAGATTCTGGGCAGTTGCATGCGATTCCTCAAAACCTGTCTGCGACTCAAAATCAGGACTAAAATCATCCAGTCGGAACTCTCTTCAAGGCCTCTTTACACATCAATCTGAATTTTTCCATCGAAAGCATTGGGACATCACACATCTGACAGAACCAACGTCAAAGAGTTTTGGAGCGACCAATGACGGCTGCTCTGTGGTGCTCATACCAACTTTTTCATAGCAACTTTGGAAAACAAATCCTCTCTTTTCCCCACATCATTAGTTCCCTGTGATCTGCCACCAACAGTATAAACCACTCAGCATCCATGATTTTTTTGTGACGTCATCGTCCTCTTTCTTGTTTCCCAGTGTGGAGCGGTGTGCATTTAAGAGGCTTGTCACTTCCTGGTTGTAATGTATTTCCTGTTTGTGATGCAGAAATTCTTTTCATTCTTAGAATTCAACCAGAAAAGTGTTAAAATGACCATTGTCAGAGTATTTCAATGCCACCCTGTAATAAAGAGTGTGACATGAACATTCTGCCTTGCTAAAGGGCGAGAGAGTGAGGTTTGATCATTCACTAAGAGGATCGAACCAGCAATCTTCTGATCACCAGTCGTAGTTTCATGTATAAATCTTGTGTGTCCTGCAGGATCATTGCAGCCTGTGGAGAGCTGCTGAGGCAGTGTGGAGAGTTTGAGCAGCAGCTTTCAAACAAGTGAGAAATCTTATTTTCTGACGCTGTAACTTTTGTATTTTCTTCCCAATTTAGCTCCAAAATTCACAATTTGGTGACATAACGGGGCATTAATGTATTTGAATGTTTAATAGGATCTCGTAATTTGTTATTGGTTTTATATGTATGCCCATCTCTGTTCCACATTGTGATTGGTAGGATTTTAGGAAGGGCGGGCCGCTTCCTGTGGGAGGGGTTTAATCCTAGGAGCCTGACTGGTTTGCAAGAAGGTGTGGCTGAGAGGAGGAGCCAGAAAAACCCGTGGCAGGAGTACAATTACCTTCAGCAAAGTGACAATGCGGCGTACAACAATTTGCTGGAGACCCTGCACTCTCTCAAGGTTTCTGCTAAAACACCTTTTACACTCCTTTGGTTTAGAATAATATCAAAGTCGATGTAAAAAAAAAAAAATTAATCGAAGGGCTCTGGCACATCGGGCACTTTAACTTTCATTGGGCTTTTTTTTTTTTGGGCCATCCACACATTCGGGTATGACTATTTAAAGTTTCAGGACCAAATGGCCAAATGAAATAATAAAAAACATTAAAGTCTTCAATCACCAGGTGGTGCTGTGAATGAAAAAGAATATTGTTGTATTGTTTTGGATAATGTTCTCATCTCAAATCTCAAAATATGTGGAAGTACCTTATCAATGTTAAACGCTGTAATTCCTGTGACCACCTGGTCGCACTATAACTGATACTTTAAGTTGCTATATCTATGTGATCAAATTTGAAGCTGAGTAGACATGGTAAAGACATCCGTTCTGCCCCAACGCACACTGGTCTCTATGGTAACGTTTAAACATACCTTTTACTTTTGTTTTTACTCCAAATGGCGAACCAGTTTTGAAGGCTTCATCGCCTCATTAGACATCCGGTCGCTGCACATTATGCACAGCGGGCTTGGTGCATGGGAATCGTCCGTGGTGATAAATCCATATTTTAAGTAGAATTCTTAACCCCTTAACACCCACCGCTCTTTTTGAGAATTTGTCCGAAAAAGGCATACCCAAATTAAAATGGCTGTAACCCTTTCTAGTTTATCAGGAAAAAGTAAGGAACTGGATACCTTAAACACAACTAAAGTTATAGGTTCACAAACTTTGTAGAAATTGTTGAAATTATCCTCGCCTAATTTTTTTTTTTTTTTAATAAAATAAGTGAATGCTTGAGTCCCTGGTGGACTTTTTGACAACACTGAATAGAAGCCACAACTGTTGACTAATACATGGCCAAAATCTGTCAAAATAAAGCTAAACATGTGTTTTCTAGAGATAATTTTATAAGACAATATCTAGGCGGACACCATTGGCACCAAAGTGGCACTTTGGAAACCAAATGAACAAATTGATGTAAATTACCCTTTTTTAATACAAATCAATACCACTACATAAACTACTCCAAAAATGTTTATTTTTTTTTAAAGAAAATGCAAAAAAAAAGTGTATACATAAATATATAGAACAATATAAAACAATTGTTGTGCGAACCCATATTGAATGGTCAACGTTACAGGCCATTTTCTGTGTGCCACACTGGGTCATTGTCTTTATGGCCCATCTGGAGAGGTGAATGTGGGGGTTGGAGGTGTGAATGTGCAGGGTTTGGCTTCTTTTGTTATTTAGATTCAGGTTCCCATCAGTGTCTAGGCTCTAGTGAATTGAAACCTACCTTGCTTGACGGCTTTATTCTAAAATGGATGCCAAAACAACCGGATGAATCGCGGACTTTTTTTCTTCTGTAGCAAATGAAAAGTGAATTGTTGTGCTTTTTATGTCTTTTTCTTGTGGTAAACACATTTTTGGAGTACCAGCTTGGATGCATTTTATTCGTTGGACTGTTACGAGTACAATGCTATAAGACACTTGCAGATGCATTGACATTGACTGGTGTGTTAAACCTATAATGCTTTAGAACACCTGAAACATGAGAAATTCAGCTTTCAAATGATGTATAGTTTGTCAAATTTTGCTTAAAAATAGTGGGTGCAATTATGCGATCTTTCTGTACGTGTCATTTCCGAGGTGTGGGTGTTAAGGGGTTAATACTGTCTGTTAAAGGCAGCTTCTCTTTTTTTTAGCAGGTGCAGGCTCCTCTTCAGTCCCTTCATACTTATCTTAAGTTGTGTCGGATGTTCAATTGCGAAGCTTTTTTTGGCTTTAAGTGGTGCGAATGGTGGCCATCAAAAGTAGACATTTGTCGGAAGCTGTTATCTCAGTGATAGTCCCAAATTTACCAACTATGTTAAAAAGAACACGTCTGAACATATCAATGTCGTACAATCTCAGTTATAGCGCCACTAGGTGGCCACAGGAAGTGCAACCCTTAACATTGTTTTTTTTTTTTTTCACATTCATTGCGCCATAAACCTATTTTTTGTCTAAATACGGATTGGTTATTGTTCAATAAACTTGCCACTGAGGGGTAATGCTTGATTTGTATGTTAAATTATGACAAAAATGTACCGTATGAGGGTGCAGTTTTACCAGCTTTGTTAATATATGCAAACGCTCCCATCGAATGCGGTCACTCGTGTAGTTTGCATTGGGTTTAAGATTCTTAAAGGACAAGGTGTATAATGGCATTTTTTTCCTCTACAATGAATTATGTTCATATTTGACTTTTTCAATAGTTTTAAATTACTTAGTATTGTTTTTATCAGAAACAGTGATTTCATTTGTTCACCGTAAATATCCACGTAGTCTTAGTCAGGGTCAATACTGTCACATAAAATAATTTCCTAGTTTTTAGAATATTGTCCGACCAGTAGCTTTTGATATGATTGTACATCTTTCCCAAAATGGTCCTCAATAATTTTTGTTTTTCTTCAAAATCTAAAAACATTTGATTCCAGGATTAGTTTTATTTGAAAATATCTTTTAAAACCCAGTGGAAGTTTCCTGTTGGAGCTTCTGCTTTTCCCCCATCAAAGGCCTAATGCAGGTGCACTAAACCCATTTGTGCAGGAGAAAGGAACAGGAAACTCAAGCTTATTGGCTGAGACTCGCGCGGCTCTGACCCGTCTGAACCAGCAGGCCAATCAGCTGGCTTTCGACTCCGTGTTTCTGCAAATCAAGAGGCAGCTTCTCCTCCTCAGCAAACCTGCAGTGAGTTTGAACTGGTTCGGAAAGCAGAGCTGAATCTCAAAGTGTCTGATCCGCTGATTGTTTGTGTTCTTGAAGGCTTGTGCCTCTGCTGACCAGAGTGAAACACTGACCGAGGATCTTCCAGCCTTCAGTTTGTCACCGCAGGAATACATCACTAATGTAAGAGGATGCTCTTAAATGTTCTCAGGGGTTAACTGCTGATAAAAATGTAAAGCCGCTCTTGTTTTCTTGTGATTGAAAAAGTTTCAGATGTGATTATTCACGTACTGAATCAATCCAAGTCTTTGCAGATCTGAACTTGTCCACAAGGTGGCACCAGTGCTTTGTGCACAAACTGCTGACACAGTTGGTTCTGCACATGCGCGACCTTCAAAACTCATTTCACTTTCATTCACTGCAGTTTGTGGGGCTTTTATGACAAAAACGTCACTTTTGCTTTGTGTACAAATGTATAAATAACATATAATTCTCGATAAAGTAAGGTTGCCAATAATTTGAAATGATTATAAATCAATACAGCTATGCATAAATATGTTTGTATGATTCCCTTTTGTTATTTCTCAAAAGTCAGAATTTTATTCAGTATTTACATTAAACTTCATATACAGGACTGTGCAAAAGTTTCAGGCAAAAATGTATTCATCGATGCACAAAAGGCTGTGATTGAATAAATTTGAATTTTTAATCGAATCAATATTTGGTGTGATCATAAAGTCACTTGGCTTTGTTACCACATCAAAAGTGAGGCTTTACAGCTGAAACTCTTTCATAAAGGTCACTTCTGGCCAGTATTCTCCCATTTTCAAAGGGTAATTAGTGTGATAAATAGAAGATCTTAGAACCCATTTTTTTGCTTTGAAATCTTTGGGAGAGACCTTGTTGATTCAGTATAACTACATTATGGCTTGTTGCTGTGCTCAATCTTGCTACGACTAAAAACTTTTTGTCAACCTCACCTTGGTGACTGGTTCTGTTTCAGTTAATGACTGAGTTTCAACATAAGACATTGATGATCATTAGCGGCTATCTGGTATACACCTGCGTATAATCTAACAGAATCCCTGACGTTGTGCACTTTGTAAAAACCTTTTAATGCATTTACAAATACTACAAGCCAACATGTGATTAGTCATATTAGTCTCATAGCAACCTCAACTTTACACATTTGGACGTTATCAGTGTGCAAGAACACACCAACCACTGTGCAAAAGTATCTGAACCCCACGCTCTAGAAGGGGTTGAATATTTACAGTTTTCTTATATTTTTAAAATTAAAAGGGAAACGGCAACAAAAATATCTTCAAGGTGAATCACCATGGAGAAAAAAGGGGTTTATGCTAATCGTAACAAATTTGAAAATGAATGAAATCACTGACGGCTCCCTAGCAACCAAACTGTTTTCCCTATCAACCAAATTTTCGGAACTCTTTATCAGCTTTGATAAATGATGGGCGTGGGGTTGGTTTATGTCAGTTGAATTGACAAAGGGGCACATTTTGACACTGACGCTTCCATAGCAACCAGACTGTTTACCATAGCAACCGAGTTGGCATATCCCTATCTCAGCTTAGAAAAAGCATAGAGACATGTGAGTTGGTTTATATTTCTCATGTTGACATGGGGAACTTTGTAAGATGCCACTGACTCCTCCATAGCAACTGGAAATTCTACCAATCCATTTTTGCTTATTAGAATACTTTAAGGTGGCGCATTTAGAAGCCAAAATCAAAGTTTGTGTACAAACTTTAGCCATTAAGCATTCTTTGTTGCAGCATTTTTCACACCCGTCTAAAACTTTTGCGCTGTTTTGTGTATTAAGAAAGGTTTGGTTTTATTTTCACCGCAGTGTTTGTTGTTGTTCCCCATTAAGCTTTGATCCATGAATTAAGATTAATGGAAGTGTTGCTGTGATGTGTTGATTGGTAGATCGGTCAGTTCATGATGTCTCTGCCGCTTCATCTGGAGCCGTTCGTCTCTCAGGTGGATCCAGCTCTGGAACTGGCTTTGCACACTGGGAAGCTGCCCTACCCTCCAGAACAAGGTCAGGCTCGACAGATTCACTTCATCTTTTTATTCGTACACTGTATCACACAGCTTTTTAAGGAACACTACACTTTTTTTGGAAATGGGATAATTTTCCAAGTTCATTGTTTACAATATTGAAATCTAATTGGAATCCAATAAGTGAGCAACACTGTTGCTAATCAAAAAACAAACAAAGTTTAAACTTTTGTTTAATTTTGAGGTGTAAGTTCAAAAAGGTTATTTTGGGTTTTAAATGCACATTACAAGAGTTATGGCACATAATTTGCAAGGTAACATAAATGTTAGAAAATTTGTGATCGTCTTTCCAAATTAATGGAATGCATGCCATCTAGTGGTGATAAGAAGGGATAATGCTGGGAAGTTCAAGACCTGTGATATGACTTTTGTTTTTTAAGTTCTGGCACAGTTAAAAAGCACTAAAAGTACTTGGAACTTAAGCTTTTTTTTATTTTTGTTAAAAAACATAAAAAATTTTTGTTCTCAATTTCTCTCAAAAATGACACAATGTAAGCATTGCCACAAAAGATAGTTTTAAAGGTAATTTATAATTAAGTTATATAATATAGTTAATAAAAGGCTTTGTGTTTGTGCCGTTGCTTATTAACGATGTGTGTTTTTGAGCCAACGGAAAGTCTGATGAACTCTCTAGCGCCCCCCATTTCTGTTGTGTTTATGATTTGCATTGTGTCGTAGTTTCAGTGGCCCATTAGTGGGCCAACACAATGCAAATCAACTTTGTGCATGCAACAATATTGCAAATGAAAAATGCAACTTTATTTGTATTTGGTGATTGGGTTTTTGCTTAGATTGTTGTACGTCGTTGATCTGGTGGAGTTCTGGTATCCCCCCCCCCTTACTCAAAATTCAATTCAACTTCTAGAGTTCTACTAGAAGAACAGAGGACGCAGACCTGGGGGATATTTTTGGTGCACTAAACCTACGTTCTCAAACAAATCTGTTTTCTTATACACACGGTGGCCGTTTTTATTTCAAAAATGGCCTTAAAAACTGAAACGTTACCATAAAACTTATAGTGAAGTCACAGGGGAACTAATCGATAATGAGAGATCAACAAGGCCATCATCGATTACTGATGACATCATTTAGTTTTTGCAATCCTGTGGTTCTAACTGTTGATAGTATACTGTACACTTTTTATTACGATATCATTTCATACTATACAAATCACTTCAAAGCAGCATCACCAAAGGAAACTGTCAAGAACGGAGGGCTAGAAACAAGATGAAGACATCTTGACTCGATTGTTTCTGAACTCTTAAGATGATTCTGAAAGGACGTTGAAGATGCATGTGCTGTATCTGCAGGTGATGACGTTCCAGAGCTTGAAAACACAGCTGACTATTGGTTGGGCTCTGTTGCCAGGGCAACCATGCAGACCTACTGTGAGGTCATCCTGCAGCTTCCTGAGCTCAGTGCACACGCAACCAAACAGCTCACCACCGACATAGGTAACAGCAGCATTACATCATTAGCCTCTAGCCCACTGCAAAAGCTACATTCATGTTTTAGGCAGGTGCCAAAAAAAAGTCAATGAACAAAAGAGAAAATGTGCACAGATTTCGAAGGAACGCCGCTGCTGGGGGTTGTTCCAAACATCTTTGGGAGCGAAGTAGCTTTTCCACATCCCTCTGTCTCTTCATGTAATCTCACACATTTCCATGAAAATCACTTATGCCCAGAATTCCCAAACCAGTAGCTGGGTCTCACTGGGCTGTTCTAAGCGAATGTCACTGGACATCTTCTGTTTTCTATTGGCTTCGCGAGTCTTTAATCTGCAGCGGAGTGATCCTCACAATCTAAAGTTTTCTTTGTGCTTCTTCAAAAGATCGTTAGCAGCATATTTGGAAACCACAATCTCCTTTGAAATTTTTGTCTGTGGAAGACCTTGTCTGTCCAGTATGACTACCTGTGCCCAATTTTGCCATGACAAGAATTTGTCTTTGGTTTGGCTGTTCCTCACGCAGTTTTAAACCTCCTACACGGCTGTTTCTATTTCAGAAACTTACATTTCAGCACCTGTTGGTTAAAATTGACTGTGCAGGTGTATCTATAAGGATCTACGCTCAAGTTAGGAACACCAAATAATGATTTGATTTCTGAAAACAATCTTTTGTTGACTGCATTTTTTCATCGCTGTATAAAATTTTTGCACAGGTATTTGAATCTATGTAAACATGTATTAAATTAATTAGGTCTAATTGAAATTTTGTTACAAAGAAAGTAAACAATAGCAGAGATCAGGTTTTTATTTCTCTAATGTCTCAGTTTATTATTTGAACCGTTTACGCTCGGAACTAAAATGTTTCTTGTTGTTTGTAGTTTAAACTTTAAGTAATTATATTATTGTTCAAGGTAATTATTCCCCACTTATAAGTACCTTGGGGGAATATTGATTATTTAATGTTTTTGGGATTGTGGGTGAAACCGGAGTACTGGGGGAAACCCACGCAAGCACAGGGAGAACATGCAAACTCCTTCCCAGAAGGTGAGCCTCGAACCCAATGCTACCCACTGCGCCACCCAATAGAAAAAGATGAAATAAACCGTCTGAGATGATGACTAGTCATGGCAATGAATTACATATTTTTATAATGAGTTCTACCAGTAAATCGTTTTTCTGTCACTAATTAAAATGAAAAAGTTCAGCTTGAGCTAAAGTTTTCACCTGCTACTAGCATCAGAAATATTTTTATTTGATTGTTGTCGTATTTTCAGTAGATTTTACATCAGTAGCCCAAAGTTTGAACACATTTCATTCTAAACAATAAATTTAGGGTAAATTAATCAATTCGTTTCACCCAAAATTGCTCAATGAAACATTTTCACGGTTTCAAACAACTGAGAAAACGTGTGTAAGTTTTTTTTTAAATTGTCACATTTGCTTAATTTACTATGAGAAGAATGTAAACATAAGTATTTTTTCTCTTTTTATCAGATTATTTGAGTAATGTGATGGATGCGCTGGGCTTGCAGACGACCAGAAACCTCCAGAACATACAGACACTGCTGCGAGCAAAACCAGATGAATACAGACAGATGAGTAAAAGCCTTCCCCGGAGACTGAGCAGCACCATCGCCTCCATCAGGAGACTCCAGTACTGAGCTTATGCAACCAACACTGGAATAAAAACAGTCCAAATCTGCTGACTCGTCCAGACACAATGGGAAAGGGGGTAGATTCATAACGTAAATGTGTAGAAAATACATTTTGTTTCGATAGTTTAACATCTGCAGGGGGGGGGGATGGGTGATAGTAGAACTGAATTGGAGTATCACAGGAAGTGCTGGAGTTGGAGATTATCCCGCAGTGAAATTACACGTTTTATGTAACAAAGATGATTTTATAAACATGTCTAAACCCCAAGACTCTTTTTTTCTTTTTTTTCAGCAAGATTGTGATACAAATAGAGATATAACCAATAAATTCAAAATGATTGGCACTTTGTTGTTAAGAGTAAAATGATCTCTTTTGCTTGAATAACAGCCTTTTGCCGTTTATTGTAATTCTCGTCAAGTCTCAAGCAGCAGGAATATTATCCCATTCTTCCTGAGTAGGTTTCTCCAGATTTATTGGTCTTCTTGCACAGACATCTTTCTCCAAACATAAGCAACACCTCCAAACATAAGCAGCCCCCCCACCCCCATCAAATGCTGCAATTGGTGGAAGAGCCCATTTGATTGAGAGCTACCGAGGAGCAGGTGGGTGAGGCTTTGCAGGGAATCACCAGAGGGGCATCGGTGAGGGCTATAGAACCTCTATACTCCTCACAAACAAACAATTTTTACTGGGATAACTTAAAGCCTGGATCTCAGATATCTTTGCATTCACCCTATATTTTGAAATCTCCTTTAAACTGTGAAATTTGGGGAAAATGTGAAAATAAAAAAAAATCATTTTGTTTAAACATTGACCAGTGTGTGGATGTGAGAACTAGAGCAGGGATGAACAGAAATGGAGATCTGGACACGCACCATGTAAAGGTTGCCACGTAGTCTAGGAACAACCCTTTGGAGAAGGAGGTGAAGGTGGTGTTTTGTCTGTTTCCATTCTCCCAGGCAACAATCAACCATCAAAGACAAACTTACGGTAGGCCTCAATGGACTAAGACGAGGCACGTTTGGGGACCGCAGACGATTGTAAAAGGTTTATATTGTGTCAGAATTGCTACATGATTCGGTTAAGGAGTTGTTATTCTGCAAGGGACAGCAGCAAAACAAACCCATTACCCATCACCGCTGTAATGCTCCTAAGAAATGAATACAATTTTTTAAGTGAATATTTTAAGTATTTTGATTAAGTAGTAATGATTTCATGATTTATTCTCTGAATCACATATTCTTCATCATTTCCAAAAGATACATTTCAAAGAAATTTTCATGATTTCAAAGGAGAGTAAACAATTCAATCTTTTTGATTCTGCAAAAAAAGAGTAGTGTTTAACCAGCAAATAGTAACATTTGAGTCTTTTCTTTTCTACATTTCCAGAGTGAAGCAAGAGAATGCTTTGAGATTATTTCCCGTAATCGTTTTTTCTTGTAGGATTTTTCGTAGTTCCTTGAGTTAAAAGTAACCAGCTAAAGAAAATATTAATAAGGACCATTGAGACATTATTAAAGCACACGGCATGAATTGAGAATCGCACAAATCTTCAAGGAAATATTGATTCACTCCAAGCCACACGAGGAAACAGGAACAAAAAACAAAGGAGAATTCAAAATACACAATAATCATAAATACCGAAGCGGTTTATACTTTTGGAAGCTTTTTGACAAAAATGTGGAGAAAGGAAAGAATTCGTGGCGCGTACATTTTATCCTTTATGAAGTCACTATGAAAATGTGGGATGAGCACCACCAAGCGGCTTTTGAACGTCTTACTCACATCATCAAAGGTGCCAGCGTTCATTGGCCGTTCTCTTTGTGTAAAATAGATCCGATATGAAACTCTTTTGTGGTCACCACTCGTTTGGACAGATGTGTGAGCTCCTATTGGCACCAACACGTTTTCGATTTGTCTCTTTGTGTAGAGACCTTCAGTTTGATTTTCTTTAGTTTTGGCGCAATTAAGCTAGTTAAAAATTTAAATTGCACTTTAAGCTGAGGATTAGTATCTTGCAAAACGTCTAGTAAAATGACATGCAGCGTCATCATCACGAAAAAGACAAAAGATTTGTTTGGACTTGAGTTAATGAATTGTTCATTGTCATTAAGACAGAGAAGGAGGCAGAGTAGTAAAGAACTGGAATGAGAAGCATTACCAAGAAGATTAAAGTGGCCAACACAGTGGAGACCACAATGGGCATGAAGAGAAACCCAAAAACCACCACAATGGTGCCAGTGAAGGACTTAACCAAGTCGGGATTAGAGTTTCAATGACGCAAGTCACTAGAACTCCACACAGCAAGGGTGTCGACCTAGAAACACCCCACTTCTGAAGGGACACCTGAAACTTGTTGAGAACAAAAGGCTGTTATCAAGCAAAAAGGACAGAGGGCTATTGTAGAATTGTGTACATTCTCGGTTATACATTTGTGTCACATTTTTATCAGAAACAGTACAATCTTCCAAGAAAAACAACATTCCTATGTTTAAAAAAAAGTGTAAAATAGCCTTTCTGTAAACCATCACTTCAGATACCCCTTCTCTCACTTACCCCTTCCCCTTCAGATCACTTCAGATACGGTGCAATACTGCATCCCCTTCGATCATGAAATCCAAAGTAAATGTGTACAAACTCACATTTTCTTTTGCACGCAAAGAAAGAAGGCTTTTCCAGGTTTGTAAATCACTTTAATCATCTCGATCACTGATCGTGTCGATCGATGGGATGATTGATGATTGGCAGTGGTCAGAGAAGAGGTGATTGCATATCTGTAATTCAAGTACATCAAATCAAACCGAACACAGGAACAAACAGGTCTCAACCAATCAGGGAATACATCACAGAGATGGAGAAAACCAAACGAAAGCAAGATGTTGGAGACGGGTGTAAGAGACTTGAGTCGTCGTGTTCTCTGTTGGAGAAGCGCGTGTAAAATATTTATTCTGTGCTACGAAGTGGCCTTAATGCCTCCTGAAATAAAGCCCAGCCGTGGATCTTTTTATAGAGAACGAAAAGGAAGAGCCATCTTTAAAATTGTGGGGAAAGATTAACGATAAAACTTCCACAACTTGTGTCTGTAATAATTGAAATACACTCTTTTCTCCCAAAAGCAGGGTTTAGAATCTTAGATGGATTCAAACACTTACTATTTGGAATCGCAAAGCACTGTGCAAAACTCGGTGACCCACAGCGAGTCTAGTTTTGCAGCGTCATGTTTCTTAAATATCATTCCTCCTGAAGGTCGAGCGTTCAGCTGACACCAGAAAATCATCAAATCAAGCCAAACTTGAGACTCGGGGGGGATCCCAGGAGAACGCCAGCTGCCCACTCTCACTAAATGATTAGAAAGTTTTTCAGGTCAAAGATCAGAGGTTATGCCTCTAAAAATGTATCTAACAAACTTTAAGGCAGTTAAACTGTATTTAAGTTATTTAGAAGGGAGCTCTGGAACTCAATTTAACTTCCTGTCTGTAAAAGAGTTAGGCTGAGTCCCGTTTCTCTCACTTACCCCTTCCCCTTAGCAATTAAAATCAGGACAGGCCTACAAATGCATATTCCTCCAAAATCCTCTAAAGTAAAATTTAAAGAGGTTCAGTTTCGTATTTGATTTGGATGCAAGGGTTCAGAAAAATATAATGTAGTGGTGTAACGATGCACTCTGCTCACGATAAGATACACCTCACGATATTTTGTCCCTGATGCGCTATCACTATATTTTGCGAAACTATCCAAATATTGAAAATATTTGTATAACTAACCATAAGTGGAAACAAAAAAATGTAACCAAGAAGCTTAGTCCAGTTTGATTTGTATTAAAGCATTTAATATCCCCCATCCACTAGGGGGCAGCACTAAAGGTTGCATTAAGTACTCTCTTTTGCTCTGAAAAACGAGTTAAATAGGGAGCTCGCTTCATAATGTTTCTCATTTAAAATGTGAGTAAAGGATAATTGGCCACTAGTAAATATTAAAACAAAATATGAGGTAAATAAGTTTCAGAAGTGACTTAAATCACAATTAGTCCAAGAAAAAAAAACTTTTCCTAGATGATATGGACAGCTCACCTGAACTGGTGAAATACAGGTTTCACTCAATTGTGTTTTATTTATATTTAATAGCTAAAGACGTCAGTGTGATCAAACTATTTATTAACTTTTAGACCAATCACGAGGTAGGAGTTACACTGGTACTGGAAATTATCACTGCGTGCAAATTCTGGAATTTTTGTGGAATTCTTTCCAGAAAAAAATTCTCTTTTCTGGAAAGTTCTTTAGAATAAAAATGGGCAGAGAGCGATCTGGGATGAAACAAGGGGTTTTGACCTGAGATTAAAGACACGACGACTCAAAAACACACCCAGTCCCCAAACACTGCATCTGTTCATAATGGAAGACGCCGAAACTGTTTCGAGTCCGCTAAGAGTTGCTACAATCTCCAATGAACAGATCTGATGATTATCAGTCATTTTATTGCCAATGAGAACAGGTGAATCGGTACTTCCTACCGCAGCGTTGCCAGATTGAAAACAATCAAAGAAATTTCCATCCCATCTTCCACAGAAAATCCTCCAAAATCACTTCGGGAACCCTGTTATAGGCAATAATGCACACAATGTTATCAACCATTGAATAAAATGGGAAAGTGGGAAAGAACCACAGAACATATTCCTGGGATTTAATCGTATTTAAACATTATATCCATATCCTTATGTCTGGCAACACTGCGCAACATCGGCCCGATGGAGAAGGATTCTGGGATCAGCACAGTTTTTTCATGGCTACAGATAAGCTTATGTCGTGAACAGAAAACATTAGCCTTTCTAAAACAAAAGACAACAGACTAGACTCCTTTAGCAATGATATAAAAATAAAACTAAATGTTGATGAAACATGGGACATTATACAAATATTTCATTTTTTTATCTTCAACTAATAAAACAGTTTTGTGTGTAACTCGGCAGTCAGAATTTATTCACATTTTCATCCTATCTCAAAACAAAATATAGCTCTTTTATAATATATTAATTTTCTTAAATATCCATTGCATATCATGTTTTTTTCTTTTTATTAACATCTTTCTTAACATCTGTTTTAAATGATTATTTTAGCCCTCCTCACTTCAACTAAGGGCGAGCAGAAAATACACTCATGCAAAGTTCTCATGCTGGTAAACAAAGTTACAAAAACGTATTATTCATCTCCGAGTATTTTTTTCCACATATTTTGACATCCATTCTCTCACAGCTCTGTCTGACGACTTGTAACGAAGCATTTCCTGCACCCTTCTCCAAAAAAGTGCCTTAAATTCATTTAGTTCCTTTTTCATGTTAATCATCGCAGCTGTTTGCAGTCGCATTCAAACAACGGTGACATCAATGTCCTCAAGAAGAAAGGAGTTTTTAGCTACATATCAAAATATAAATTTGTTAATATTGTACATTTATTTTCTTGCACTGTGCGCTCACTGATTAGTTAAGAAGGATAGTTCAGCCAAATTCCACATTTCCTCACATGTTCAACAGAAAATGTCTGGAAGGTTTTGCTACAGTCCATCCAGCAGCTACAACTCTCAGCAGAACAGAAATATGGCCACATCACACCTAGCCTCTCCCCTATACACAATCTTCATAATGATTACAAGATATTGCTACTGACCTTCACAGCTCTGGTATGTTGGAGCCAAAGCATTCAGTTACTTTACATCCCATCTCACTCTATACGATCACAAAACAGGATTTATTTATTTATTATTTCCTAGGATAAAACAAAAATCCACCAGGAACTAAACCTATTTAAAAAAACTTTAAATCAATCATCATTGAGCTTAATTCACTACTTTGTTAATCTGGGAATGAAACAGGAAGTATGTGTTATTTAACATGAATTCCGAACTTATTACAGAAGACTCTAGAAGCAGGGTTTAGGGAGATTTAACAGAAACGCTGCTTTATTTAGCTTATACACTGAAGATGCTGACAGCTAAATACAATGCTGCATAGACAAAAGAGAGAGGCAAAGGAGCCTGAGGGGAGGTTTCAAAGAGCCAAATTGAAAGAGGACAAAGGTTCCTGGTTGTGATGTAACTTCCTGTTTGGGATGTAACGTCCAGTTCCATCTCAGAAATTAACAGACAATAGATAAAATATATGTCATAAATAACCCACGCCCAAGAGCTACACCAAAGAGGTTTTCTCTAGCTATCCCGAGCCCACCGTAGCTTAGTTTAGCTTAGTCTGCATGTTTAAGTTAAATAAAGCCACATTTCTGTAATAATATGCTCTAATCTTGTTTCCAGAGTCTTCTTTCTTGATTCAGAACAAAACTTCTACAACAAAAGCTATTTAAAATTCAGGCACTCCCGAAGTGTAAGTGTAAACTCAACTTTCTGGGAAAATGAGATGTAGCTTGGCCAGTTATCCTTATGATATTTGACTGATAACTAATCAATATAAAATGTTTCGTCTTTTCAAAAGTTGAGTTTTAGCATCTATCGAAATATATAGCAGTGTTTCCCCTACCATTCATAAAGAGTAGTGCCCCACCCCTTTAAGACTGCACCTCCCCCTGAAACATTTCTTTAAACCAAGCAGCTAGTGACCAAACTAGTAAATAATTCTGGGATTCTCAGAGTCTTTATGCGTCTATCGGTGTCAGCAATGTCTTTCTTAAACCCAGACTCAAACTACATCCCAATCTGCATCTGGGCGTTTCAAATAACTCCCACACAGATGTGGGTGATGCAATCTTGCAATTATGTTTCTCAGGAGGTAAAGAAAAGTGTGAGATTTCAACATTTGATGAGAACCAGGAAATGTAATTGTTCAGCTGTAGGTTATTTCTCTCTCTCACAACATTCATTACTATTTCATAGAGTCCCAAGTAATTCACCTCTTATACACTTTAAAATGATTTTGGTAAGTTAATTTCAATTACAAACAAAAAATGTAACGAGTAGAAGTTATCTACTTCGTCACATTCCCATTACGTTTATTAGTATTTAATATACAGTTTTGAACATGAACGTTATGAAAAGTTATGAAAAACTTTTTTTATTTTAAATAGAAACATAATTTGGGGCAAATACGTATTTTCTGCATGTCACATTGTCATTGTATATTTCAGGTGATGACCATAATTTTTTTCCCAATAAATATTAAATTTGACTCACATCACACACACACACACACACACACACACCAAAATCCCTACCACCACCCCCTTCCACTGTATACTATTTGCTTTATCAAACTATATGTTGGTTTTTATATGCGCCGCCTTATTGGCTGACCCTTTTTGAATATTCATAGAGTTAACTAAATGATCTGTCTATTTATGTTTGAGCTCGAGTCTGACCACAAATCTGAAGAAAATGCCATTTAACCACAGAACTAAACCATTTTGAGTTTTTGTTAAATCTCCATTGTTCAATCAGCTCAGAGTTCATTTAAATGTATGGTATTTATTTGACTATGTTAAAAGCTCTTTTCAGTGATTGAATGGAGGCGCCCAGGATGAGAGTTTTGGGGTTAGTCTGTCCGACAGTCAGAGAATAACTAGTCCCTTGGACTTTTTGGCCAGCTTGATCATGCTCAGTTTGAGTTTACAATCTGCACCCGTCCTCTAAATAAATTCACAGCTTTATTGTCTAGTGGATATAACTGCTGTTTCTCAGTATATAGGATCATGGTAGACTATCATCCCAATCTTGCATGGTTACCTGTTTCCTCTGAGGAGTTAATTTGCTACCAAAAAAATGATGACTGGATGTAAAGGATAGTAAACGGTGAGTAAATGTTCACTTTTGGCTGAAGTATTCCCTTAAATGAAACGACACAGTTGAGCCAATAAGAGAGACAATGGACAGAGACGGAGGGAAGCTCTGAAGGCAGTTGTGACACATAGAAAGGGTAATTTCTAAGAATGTCTCAGCTTTTATACCCTATTTCCAAGAAGAAAAACACTTGTTATTGGTCCAAGCACTGGCATGTGCTTCTATATAATCTATGGCAGCATCAGCTCTAGTAAATAAATCATAAAACAAACCTCTAGAAAAGAAACAAGAGAACAATCCCTTGGGGATATTGAGGTTTTTGTAATTACAAAGACAGCACCCCTGGCAGAGCAGCCAATCCGTTCGTATTTAAAGGGACGAAGAATTCAGTCTGACAGGGAACATTTTTAGGAGATTTTGTGCCGTTCTGTTTAGCTTACACTATTTGGTCACAGTAGGGCTTTGGTCGGTCAGAACTGTGTTTTCGATGTTGCCTCCCCTGAACGATTGGGGAAAAACTGGAAGACTGTTGTTGGGAATAGCAACGTATCAAAGCAGAGTGCTGTGTTTCACTTTTCAGTGCTCGAGATTCATTCACAAAGAAAAGCTACTCTAAGACTCAGACTTTTTCTGGGACAGGGAGTGGGGACTACCACAAGGCAATACACGAACGACACACTTTGCTGCTAATATGCAGAGTGGGGTGGAAGAGAGAAGGAAAATTGTGCATGACTAAGTCGTTCTTAGTCATTCTGTGCAAACGGTCAACAGAGAGTTTCTCCCGGCCAAGAAATGCTACAGGCTTTTAGCAGAAATGCTACATAAATATTCTAACTTGGTCCTTCATTTAAACACTTCGGTAAATACACAGAAACTCAGAGCCCAGGTGAGCGTGGCAGTCAAAGGTTTGATCCTAAAACACTGGAATGTTTTATGTTCATTCCTTCAAGAGTCTTTCTCTTTCAGGTGTCAGTGCAATGTTGGGCTTTCGTTGCTGTATTGTCTGTAAAAAGAGGAGTGATCCGGAAATTCAGAGAGGTTGCTTTGGTTACCGTGTGAAGATCCGGCCTTCGAAAATGTCCAGTTCCTTGACCTTTTTTTTTCTTTTCCAGTCACTCGCTCTTGGCACACTGGCACTCCTCACATGTCCGATGTGGGTTGTTCGGTTCCATCAGCAAAATTTCAGGATTCGGCAGCTAACCGCCTCTCCTTTATATAATTGCCAAATGCTAGAAACTTAACACTGTGGACAAAAACAGAGATATAATCAGGCTGTTAGAACAGTGTTTAATAAATAGAGAAACTCAGAGGATTTCAGAAATCCAAAGAAAACCCAAAGGAATTGTTCAGCCATGAAAGAAATTCTGCTGAGAATGGACCTCAATGAGTTTTCCTTCTCCTTCAGAAAAGATTAGAAGAAATTTGTATTTGTTGATAGCCATAACACATTTATTGGTGAATTGAACGATTCAAACAAAGCCTGACTAAATGTGAACAGGACAACTTACTTTTTGAAGTGATTGTGACCTAAGTCAAACCAAAAAGAGCTGGTTCTCACTCAAAGGAGCTGATGCAACTCTAAAGTTTGGTGCACACATTGACCCAAACTCACAGTATTCCCTAATCCTCTGCCATCTTACTCACATCCTAGAACACAGACGAAATGCAATATTCGCAGTAATATCATCTAGCATTTGGAGGCGGGAGACTCCGGGCAAGACAGTTCTGGTAAGTGATAATCCCGAACCACTTTAAGGGTTAAGGAATTTTAGGACTGATCAAAACAACATTTCAGATGTTGTGCAATGAAATCGGTCAAATGGTTAGTCCATGAATGCAGCCCCATCGCTTCCCAGTTCTGACAGAAATTGGGAATTGCATTGGGATTTATTCTGTAAATGCATTTCGATCAAAATTCTTGCTGATTTTTTCTTATCGGATAAAATATTTTATCACAATATTTTTTAATGTGAAATTTCAAACTTTATGCACATCTTGGCGTTTCCATCCAGAAAATATATAAAAAACATATAAAAAAAAGTGCATGGAAACGTAGCTATTGATAGCTTGTCATTTCCAATCCCTCCCTAATGGTCAGCAACTCCAAGACTATTTTTTTTAAACGATCCAGACTCAACTACCATGCAGATATCTACATCCAAAAAGGCACCAAGGGTTCATTCACCCTGACTTGCATTTAGCATTGACTGAACTGAAGGGAAACAGATCTTGATGCTTGAGAAGTGTACTGTTGAAGACAAATTAAAAAGCCTAGATTTGAATCCAACAGAAAATCTGTGGGGTGTGCCAAAGTTCAGCGTTCAACCAACAAATCTGGAAAAGCTTGAGAGATCCATATTATGCCTCAGGAGACATGCTTGTTGAGAACTACAGCAGAGTTCTCATCACTATTGACTATTAACATCAGATGGTATGTAGCTTTTGTATTCTTGGTTATACATTTATTTGTATTAAAATGAAAAACACTCCATCTTTCCAGAATAAACATTTAGTTTTAGTCTTTAAGCATGTCAAAATGAGCAATTTTAAGGGGAGAGGGGCATAAAAACAGTTTTGGCTGGTTCTGACTATGAATAATCATATCTCTTGGCCAATCAGAGAAAGGAAATCATAAAAGTGTATTTATAAAACAAAAACATCTGATACGCACGTTTAATTATAATTACAGTGCTACATTAAGCTAAGAACTAAGATGAGCTAGACAGCTACTAGCAAAAGGTTAGAGTTTAAATTATGTTTATAATGTCAATTGATCATCTGATTTCTGAAGCAAAAGTACTTGTGAGAACGACATTTGCCAAGGTGACTACGCCAGAGGAACCAAATTGGAACAAATTTTCTCTAATTCTTCATTGAAGGAGTGAAAACTCATCAGGCAAAGCTTTATGTTGAGGATTCTCAGCAAATGCTCATTGCATGGTCCCTAAATGCAAACAATTCCTTTAAGATGGTGTAAAGTAAATCACACAATTACAAATCTACAAGAACAAAAACAAGAAATGAAGACGAAGACAACAGTATTGAAACTTCTAAAATAAAACACACAGATCAACAGTAAGATGAAGTCGCATGCACTGAACATCAGCTGAGCAATGTATCTTCTCAAGGGTGAAAAAGTCCAGTCCCGAAAAAAAAAAAATACACACAGATGCTAACGGCAGTTTAATAGCTGGCACTGCAGTTTCATCATGAGTGGCAACAGAAAACGTAGCCAATCACTTTCTAGATCTGGCAGGAATGGAATAGTCCACCCCAGATACATTCTAGATCCGTTTCAAAGATAATAAGCTAATTACCGATAAAGGAAACTTAGCGATTATAACATAGAAAGCTGTGGGGGTTTACCTGTGGATGGCTGCTAAACGTTAAGCATGTACTGTTAGAAATCGGTTAATACAGATTGACATTGTTTTCGTAATTTATTTGCAGTTTAGTCACTTTCATTAGCATTTATGTAACCCAATTTAAATAAATTATAATAATAATTTCAATAAAATCCTAAATAAATGCATGAAACCTCTTGAGTATGGCACAAGATGGATGCACAATCCATCATCAGTTCATTAGTTCGTTTGATTGTCAATTTTAAAAATAAAATAACGTTTTCATCCTTAAATTGAAAAGGAAAACGTTTAGTGTTTTCAATATTTGTCTTCAATTTGATCACACATTTGACTTTAAAATTTAAGAAAAGTATTTGTTTTTCATTTGTAAAACCAAACAGGAAAGACACTTTGTTTTTTCTATATTTGAAATGAAAAAAAAAGCAAAAGCGAATTACAAGGTCCTGTAACTCTTCATTTTTTTTCTTTTTGGGACTACCTGTTTTTCACTCCTGTGTGCACTCCAACTTCAAATCCATGAAAACTAGGTCTGTTTTAAAAAGTATATGATAAATTTTAAATTGCTGTAATGTATAGCTATTTTATTTTATTTTATGAAAAGAATCACAATGAGAGAGGATGACAAAACAGTGAAGAAAATATAACCTTTATAACTTTTTTTCAGTCAACTCCAAATAAATTGGCCAATGTTTTTGAGAAATTTTGAATCCCTGCAAAAAGTGTCGTCCGTGCATTTTAAGTTTGAGCTCAAAACATTTCTACACTAATTGTTAAAAATCATGGTATCTTTCGTCCATTCCATGTCCTTTTTCAAACTAAAAAACAGAAAATAAAAATGTCACCATAACAGGAACAAAATAAATAAGGAATTTAAAAATAAGGAAAATATTGTTTTTTATTTAGTTTTGCATTCTTCTTAAAATAAATTCAGAAAAACAAAAGAAAATCATAACAAAACTACCTTTGTATTAAAAAAAAAAACTTTTCTTGAATGCATTTATAAAAGTCAACAGCAGGGGCAGTAGAGACACGCATACATGATTGACAAATTTACCAGATTTCAACCAGATGTTTGACGGAAACAGATTCACCACTATTTTTCTTTTTAAGTTCCTGTTATGTCACGTGATAGACACATACAAAGACTACGCTCAAACAATCCTGCAACTTTATTCCTGAAATGTAACTGTACTTGTGATTTATACGAATTGTTCAATAAAACGATCCTGTAACTTGTATATATATTTTTCCAATTGCCAATATTATACCACATAAATATTTTTCTTACACACCGTTAGTCTTAATTGCTTTTATTTTTCCACGTCTTGACCATAGACTGTAAAAAAAAAAATATGGACAGAGTGACACCACCTACAACCATTGGGCTAATAAGAGGCTTTTTCAAGCTGGAGATTGACGGGACTTCACGTGACTTCCTGATAAGGATGGAATCGTTTGTCTGGCTCAACTCGTTTTGTAATTATAAACAAGAACTTGAGAAAACTTTTTTGAATTTGATCGTTGACAGTGTAAAAGATCTTTTTCACGGCGTGATGACAGCAGTAGGTCAGCTCTGTTCTGTGAGCTGTCAATCACATGGCCCCGCCTAGTTTTTGTTAGAAGAAAACTGACCATTGTGAACCAAACAAAAGTAAAGATTGAAATTGCATAAAAGCTATTACAGAAAACAGGTATGATTTCACCAGATCCATTACACATAGCTAGCTGAGAAATCAAAAGGTCAGATTCTATTTTTATGCAAATATATTTAGGGAACATTTTTTTTAAGTATATTCCTGAATAAGGCAAAATGATCTGTTTTTTAGTTTGCAAACAAATATGGAGTGGACAGAAGAAGCCTGATTGTTGAAAAGCTGAAAAAAGTTGAAAAGCGACGTGAGCTTGTAAATTTTTATTTTTTTGTGCTTTTACCATTTCAAACACAAAATCCAATATTGAAAAAAACAAATCCTTTTTAAAGAATAAAAAAAAACTTGTTTTTAGTTTTTTTTTTACTTTCGGTTTTAAATCTAAAATCAAATGCACAATCGATACAGGAATTATGCACAAAGCCTTGTCTGCTACTGATAATCCAACACAGTGCAGCAGCCAATCAGCTTGGGTTCTCCCAACAGTTGCTTGGTTTTCTCTACACTACAATGATTTAAACACTTTTTTTAGAACTAAAATCAAATTAAAATTCCTTTTTTTTCCACAAAAAGCAACACGTATTGCCTCAAAACACAAAAATTTGGGAAGATATTTGGGTGATTAATAATGCAGCGGATTAAAGGGGATTATTTTGGCTAGGTAACATCTATTTATTAACCCAACTTTATTTTTTATATACATCAAGCTATAACTACATTTGAGATGACTGTCATTTTTACAAAATACAATCACCACCAACTTTTGTGAAATCCGAGCTTCAAACAACCAAGCTTAATGCCACCCAAAGCATGGCGTTTGAATTCAAAATCTACATTACAGATCATTTAACTTGTGAACATTATTTCTTTGCAGATACAAAGATACCTTTTCTATTCAAACACTTTCCATTTAAAATGTCTTATAAGCTCAGTAACAAACAATCATGTACATAGATATCCACACAGATACACATGAATTTGAAAGAAGAAGCAGCATACATAAAGAGAAAGGCAGGGATGAGTTTAATGGGCAGTAGATACAGGTTTGTACAGTTCAGATTTACGAGGTCGTCTATTGAAGCTTAGCATTAACAAGTGAAGCTAGGTAAATCTAGCTAGCAGTGTTCCTACAACACCGTAGCCTAAAAACAATCCTCATAGAGGGCTCTTGCTTTTTAATATAAACATGTTCCATGTGTTTCAGTGTTGTATAGTGCACAGCTACATGAATACACCAGTAAAAAATGTTTTAAAGGGAAACTTCGTTCAAAAATGAAAATCTGTTCATTCCACATACTCAATAATTTGTGTCAAACCTTTATTTAGCTTCTCAACACAAAGCAAGACATGCTCATGGATATGAATATTAGTTTCTGATGTTAAAATAACATTTATATCCTCCTAAATGTCTGGTGCTGAGCTGAAGAGAAACTCTGAGGTTTGGGACAAGTTCAGAGAGACAAATAATGCTCAGTTTTCATTTTTGATGTTAACTATCCCCTTACATGTATTTGTAACATCTGGATAATACAAGAACACCACAACATTAACTGTAACACTGACCCACAAATAGAGAATCACTAGCTAATCACTAGGGCTCAGAACTAATGCAGACGTAACAGTTTTTGTGGTTTCACAGTGTATGAGGATCTGGCATCCCCCTAAAAGTTCAAATATTTTACATAAAATGATTCCCATTTCAAGCTAAAATCCAATCCTCCTGCAGATGTTCTTTCAGATTTGGTATTGGCAATGTTTTGTACAGTCATGTAAGGTTTTACTACGATACCTTTTTTGAAACTAGGGATGGGCAATTTGGCCTAAAATGGCCTTTAAATAAATGGTATTATTACAATATCAGCTAGATAGCTAAAGTTTACACACAACATCTGATGTTGGCTTGTAAAAGTGCCGTATAAAGCCAATGCCACAATGAGCGGCATAAACTAACCCCCATCCCTCAATAATTTCATAAGCTGAGATAGAGATATGCCAAATTGGTTGCAAAATAAACAGCCTGCAATGGAGGGGTCAGTGACGTAATATAATGTTGACACTATGTTATTTAAACCAACCCACACGTCTCGATCACATACCAAAGCTGAGATACAGTTCAGAAAATCCGGTTGCTAGGGTAAACACTTTGGTTGCTGCACTCATTTTCACTCCAAATGCAGGGGGCAGTGACACTATTTAATTTGTAACCTTTGGATTCGCTGTCCACCAACTTTACCATGGACATCTGATTTTCTGTAAAAAAAAAAAAGTGGTTCCAAACTGCGGAGACCACCTTTCTTCGTGGTTGTGATTGCTCACAAGCTCATATCGTAACGGTCATCAACTAGAAGTTGGGTTACTACCACAAGAGAACACATTTTTTAACTGCAAATGGAAAATGTAATGCTTGGTAAACAATAAAATATCGCCCATCCCTATTTCGGGTGAAATAAATACACATTTTGAAAACTTTGCTTCTAGAATTGTTAAATGTACAATCAGACATGCAAAGAATCAGAATTGAGTCAAATGCTATCTTTAAACAAGGCATAAAGCATTCAACTAACTGGGATACAGGTTTGCATGAAAGAGGAACCAGGTTTAAAACAAAGTGGCTCCTTACCGATAAACGTACTGGCTCAGCAGTGGCTAGTTCTCCATTGGGAAACGAAATCACATTAATTACTTCAAGAACACAGTGTTTTCTATAAACTACAACTTTGCAATAATTGCAACACTTTACTTTTCTAGTATTTTCTCAAAAATGGCTTTTTTCTTAATATTAGATATTTTTTCTGATTCTGGAAGCACTTGGCCAAGGCGACCTGGATACAAATACAAATGTATTCTATTTCTATACAAAAAGAAACACTGCAACACTATATGTATATATCATATACAAATTAAACTGTCGTAATGTTTTTGAAATCAAAAACAGTTTGTGTTTGAAAAATATACAGCAGTACACAAACGCTGACGAGACGAACAAGAAAACATTTGTTCTTTGTCCTCATCGGAAAGATAAATCACACACTTGCACATTAACACCTATGTTTGCAGCATTGTGAATCAAAGAGGAATATTGTGCATGATTTGCATATATATGCATGTAAATGATTATTTGGGGTGGGGGGTGCACAATATTCCTTTTACGGAGCATACTTTTAAAATCGAACATTAAAACATCACAATCACCGAACAGTAAAAAACTCTAAACATTTCCACTTTTTGCTCCTTAAATAGAATTTTAGGATGCGATTGGATGTCATGCCATGGTGATTGTGAAAGCTCACTAAAACAAAGTGCAGAGCAAGAATGATGGAGATGAAAAAAAAATGATGAAAAGCTTAAATCAGTTCTGATCGGATTGGTGCTTTAAATGATTTAATCACAAAAACAAAAAAAAATCATATTGTATAGTCATATTGTATGTTAAGCTATTTGATACATGAAATATCTTTCTATTAGTGGAGTAATTATTTAATATTCTGTACATACACATGTGACTTAAACATAATAAATAAATCTGTAGCAGTTGTTTGGTTTTCATCAACTTAACATTGTTGCACAGCATCAAAGATTACATAAAAAATGTAAATCCTAAATGATATAACTTGTATAAATACAAAAACGTAACTTCTGAAAAGAAAATTAAAATAAGTGTTTTTTTTAATTTTTTTACATTACTTGGTATACCTAACATACTTGGGTTTAAAAAATAATAAATTGAACCACGCATTTTATATATACATGGCACTGTGGCCTTCCAGTTAGAAGGTCGTCGGTTCAAGACTCGCCAGTGACCTTCCTGGAAGGAGTTCTCCCTGTGCTGGTGTGGGTTTCCTCCGGGTACTCCGGTTTCCCCCACAATCCCAAAAACATGCTGTTAGGTTAATTGAATAATCTAAATTCCACTTACTTATGCGCACGACAGACCCCCGTGACCCCAAAAAGGGTTGGAAGCAGGTTGGAAAATTTAATTATAGATAAACTCAATACCTAATTAAAAAAAGCACTTATTGTATAATCGTTACTCATATTTACCAACCGCTCAAAGTCTTCTGTTTTGGAGGTTTTAATGCACCTTAAAGTTAACTTAAAATCAAATACTTTTCTTGCAAAACATGAACAGTTGCAACATGTGAAATTGAGCAGGTTCATCTCAAACCCGACCCCAAATAAATAGGGACATTATTATTCATTCTAAATTTTAAAAAGATTTTTTTTCATTAATTACTCACAGTTCCCAATATTAATATCTAGTGTTATTGCTATTGCTACAAATGCATTTATGAGGAGGTCCTGCCTTCGTTTCCCAATCGTTCTGACACTCTTTTCATACTTCCAGCTACAAAATGGAGGGAATGGGAGAGCGGCAGCGACGAAGAGGTCCCGGGGCCTCAAAGGGGTCAAAGGGTGTGCTGGTGATTGGGGCCAAACGCAGAGATGACCCCGCCATTCCTGATATGTTGTTCAGGCTGCGAGATTTCTCATAACCCGTGGCTTGGGATTGATTTGGAGTTCAGTTGTGGATTTAGATTAAAATATGGATGGGTTGCGATTGTTAGTTATGAATTGATGAATTGAAAATTATTATGGGTAAATGAATCAAAATAGTGGAAAGTAAAAAAAAAGAGAAAATAAAAAATGAAGAGACATGTAGAAGACAGACAGACATAGAGACACAGGACAAGACAGGACAGAACAGGAAAATGAGAGTTATGAAATAGATCAAACATTGTTTCTTTCTAAACATACAACAAGATTCACATGAAAAACCGAGAAACGTCCACACATTCCACTGGCTGAAGAAAACACAGGTTGGCTTGATCATATTTTGAGGTGCAATGTGGGAATTTTGGGATGAAGTGTTTCAGTTCACCAGTGGTAAAAAGTCAAGCTACAGACATTAGACAGAGGCATCAGATGCAAGACTGAAGGAGATTGTTGAAGAAACCCCAGCAGACTTTCTCTATTCTTTAAAATCTTTCCTGATTTAAAGGTTCCTTATTTTTAATATGACTCAAAAGTAAACATTAAATGCATTGGGAAATGACCAGATGTTGTGACTTAATGTGGTAAACGATGCACGTAATATTTTGTCGATTACATGAAATGTTTTACAAAATATCTCCCAAAAATTGAAAAACCATCCCAATTTTCCAGATTTTATTTGGAAAATAAAACAAAATAAAAAGATTAGTCGTAAGGCCAAGGGTCTAAGTTGGTCTGTATTAGCATGTAATATCATACAACCTCTAGGGGGAAGCAAAAACATTTTAGACAAAGAAAAGTTTCGTAAAGTTCTTTTTTTCTTATATGTTTTTGTAGTGTAATATATTGTGCCACGCCACGACATTACCATATGATTAAATATACAAATATCCGTCACATTAATGTATCCATTGACAAACCATTACGATTTCCCAAAGCAGATTTGATAGAAAATAATAAGAGCATTAATGTAACAAAGTACATTTCTGTACATTAATGCGTTAAAGTAAATGAAATTTAAAAGATTGCAAACACTGTTTACATTAGGTTTTCAAAGTCAATAACTTTGTCCGGTTTCCTCGACAATCTCCTGAACATCCCATAATACTTAACTGTGAGGTCATAAAGCCTGTATTCACGCAACAATCTGCTGCTTTCACATTGTCTTGGAATTACCATAACTGTGAGATAAAGATACATTTAATGTTTAAAACTGTTTTCAAGTTAAACCCACAACCAAACACCTCCAATTATATTAATTAGGTTAAAATTCTACATGATTTGTATCAAATTTAACCCAAAACTTGTCTCTCCACATTTGGCCCATAATGAGTTGAGTAAAGTATTAATAAAATGAAATATTCTCAGATTTACAGTAATTCCAATATAAATCCAGATTTGTGTTCTCGTGTAGTAACATTAATTAAAATAATATTATACTTAATAGTACTCTTACGCGATAGATAGGGATGCAGAGATTGATAAAATTTGAATATTCAGCCAATTAATGTCAGTTACTTTGTAAGAAAATGCAACACTTACTCAGTCTCCGTCTCTTGACTTAATGCTGACTAAAATGTTAAAAAATGTGCAGTTTTTATTGAATATATGAAAGCATGAGATTTTAAAAAAAATTAAAAGTGTTTCCCAGTGGTTTTATACACAGTACCGTCGCTCCCTACATGCAGAATACACCATTATCCCATTTGCTCTTAAGAAATTAAATGTTAATAATAAAAAGGTTCTGTTATCTGCATGTATATTTTAATTAGAAATATTTTTAATTAATTCATAATTAGAGTTATGTAAATACGAGTCTGAATTAAGCTTCTCATTGACGCTTCCAGGTTTTGTGTCGACTTCCTTGAATTTGCGTTCGATCACATTTAGTCCTGAAATGAAACTCATTTGCCGCGCACATATCGCATTTAGTTATAACAAATTATTTAAATATAACTATTAATACAAATATGAAAGAATGCTATCGCAAGATGCTTACAGCAGTGAACATTTGATTTAGAGTTCATATTTAGAATCATTTATGCGTCATTGTATTTCGTATGTATTTATCATTGTAGCAAGTATTATTGACCAACAGCATCCGAAATTTAAGAACGCTTTACTACAGCATTTTTTGAGTTTTGGAGTTATTCCTTCCAGGACTTGGTTTTTTTAGAAAGAAGTTTTAGTGAAACTGTGTTGCGCAAACTTTGGGGGGGCACCACAAATACATTTCCACCATTTGACCTACGCTTGTATAAATATGCGTCATTGCTTCCGTCATTATTTCGAAAACACTGCATTTGTCTTGGTCCCTTTCATCACAATATTCCTCCTTAATATTATTTGACAATAATAAAGTTGGTCATGAGGGATTAAACGCTTCTCATAAACGGTTACGGGGAAGTGCAATGCAAATCACAGTTTGAAAACAAAATAATAAACTAAATGAAAAAAAAAAGAATTATTAGCCGAAACTTGGGCAGATCTCCAAAATAGTTGCAAAATAGAAAAATTGGCTCAATATGGGAACAAAATAAAGTGTATGCTCTGTATTAGAGGTGCTTATGTGCGCAGTCAGACTTGTACATCAATACTGAGGATGCGTAAAAATTGAGTTAAACTCTGTCCTGCACTTCCACAGTAAAAAGACACAACATTATTTGATCCGATCACACTCTGTGAAGATCTAAGTAAACATAAACTGCAGAGAAAGTTTCAAAGTGTTTAATATGTCAGTTCTGGTCATTTTGGGGTTTTTTTTTACATTTTGAGCAACAATCGAATGCATGACATTCTGTATGAACTATTTTAATAAGTCAGAGAATAATAAATTAAATCTGAGATACTTGTTAAAATATTCCTCATTGCTTGCATAATATCCTTTGAGGTGTAAATAGTTTTATGTGTTATGAGACTGAGGTTTTTTTTCCAATGAAAATAAAAACATAGTGCAGCCCTATTTTACTATTTCTGTTAATTTGACATTTTTAATATTCCAATCAATGCACCCCTAGACATAATAGTCGTGAGCCAGGCTTTAATGACCAAATGTGTAAGTGGGGATACAAATACACGTCCAAGATCTGTCCATTTGCTTATACATATGGGTGTGTGTGAGAGTGTTCGTGTGTCTGGAAGAGCTGAATGTGGGAAAACACTGAGCACAGACCAATTACTCTACGAACAAAACAAAGAAGAGAAAACTTTCTTTGGAAACTGGGACGGGAGACTAAACACCCACATCCCTACAACTGCATTCAGTCAGGAACTGCTGAGTCAGGTCTGGCACAATATGCAGCTAATAGACATGCACACTATTCCTGTGCACACATAAACATCCAGTCAAACTCAATCACACACAGCACTTGCACACAAATAGTAGAAGGTCAATGATGTGAACTGAGCTAGTGGTTCGGTATTCTGCAATAACCTACAAGGGTTTGATGAATAATTAAATGAAGGCATTGTTTTATAGATTGATTTGGTTTTTTTAAAGCTTCGCTAATTTGTTTAGGGAGTCTTCAGCAGGTTGAACTCCATGCAAACAGGTCAAAACATTTCAAACAACCAAATTATTCATTTTGACCAATTCGATGATGCTATTTGATTGGTATTTGTTTGTTAATAGCCAACACCAAAGGTTATTTAATGGCTACATGTTGTATTTGGTATAAAAAAATTGTCTAAAGCTTACTTAAAATAGATATTTTTTCTCAACTTTTAACACAGGCATGGTACGTCAGTTTTGAAAATTAAATTTAATCGTCTGCTAGGAACTGGATTTCTTTTAAGCTGTCAGATTTCAGATGTCACTTCCTCGTGGACAGTGATTGGTATTTAGTTACACATAAAATTCCCCATAATTACTGGTTGTGAATAATTGGAAGGAAGAGACTGCTTCAAATAAAGTGGAAACTATTTCACATAATAAAAGTCATTTAGCAATTATAAACCACTATAAACCAATTTAACTTCTTGTCATTTTAATAACAAAAACTTCATCCACTGTTTGTTTAAATCAGTATTTAATAGTATGTGGTGAGTTTGTCAACAGGCTGCACTGACTATCTCCTGATTTTCCTCTGGCGAAATGTGGTCAATGTTTAACTGTGGCAGACAACAGGTGTTTGGTTTGCCCGGCGGGAATGACTGTGGTGCCTGATACAGTCGATTGGTATAACTTGCTTGATCATTAGTTGTAGTTGGAACTGAGTTACCCCTAGATCCCTGGTGTTTTCTTGAATCAGCAAGGCGTGTCTGACTCAATCCAGGCAGCGCGGTGCAAACATGTCAGATCAGATGAGCCAATAAAAACAGATGTTTCATGCAATCCTTCTCTCTGATTGGTCATGGCATAATGAATAATTTCTTTAGTGGCTTGTTAATCTACAATTCTAGTTTATTTATGGAGTTTAATTATCCGGGGCTAATGAGAAAACTTTCAAGACCAAAGCCCGGATGCCTAAGCGACGCCACTTGTGGTGTAGGTGAGTTTGCATCTGATTCGAGATCATATTCTGGCGTATAGAGGTAAGGTTGTATGAAATTTCCTCTATACACTATTACAGCGTCTCTCAATGTTGAGTTAATAAAAAGTTGATAGCTCAGTATTGAAGTTGCTCGTAATTAATCACTCTAATCTCACTCACATCTACGTTGACCATTCATGCAGTCACTTTGCATACACGTCATGAATATGCAAACCAGTAACCAATAGGTAAGTAACTGGGGAGTAGATACAAAGCTTTCTCAGTGAAAATCTTAACCAATTTACAGAAAAAGCCTGGGCTAGAAAAAGAATTTGAATGCGTTTTTAATTAAGAACAGAGACTTTTTAGTAAATTAATCACTTCTTATACAATTAGAACAATATATACAACATTTATTAAAAAAAATAAAACAATGTCACAACCCTTCTTTTCCTGGAGCTGGTAAAGTTGATAAGAAAATGGATTGTTTTATTGTACCACATGCTCATAAGTTTTAAAATCTATTTCGTTCTTCAGTTTGTGACTCCTTTACAAGTACAACACTCCTTGAAAAGTACAACTGTTAGCTGCAGGTCCTGAAATGATAACCAAATGTAATAAAATACCTAGTCTGCAACCTTATCTTTGCAATTGCATTTCACAATAGACGTGAGCACAACCTACATGAGCTGTTCCCAAACTCACAATCATTACTCTTCTTAATTTCCCTTCAAAGCTCCATGCCTACACTCAATGTGTATTTAAGTTTGAGGAAATTAAATTTGCTCATTTGAGCCGAACAAAAAATGCATATTTTCTGCCTTTATTTGCTGCACTTAGACAAAACACATGTTTGTGGACTAAGCATCTGTCTGCAGGAATGCATTAGTGAGGCAGGAACGAGACCGGAAGAAAGAGTGGGTATAATGGGATTGATGGACACTTGATGTAAGATGCAGAGAGTGTGAGTAACTCTGAGTGAATGTGATGGCACTAAAACAACCGGAAGTTTCTGGGTATTTCACTGGATGAACGATAAAGTGGTTGACTAATAAAAACTAAACGTTTAGATGAAACACATTGACTTCAACATTGTATAAATGTTTACATTTTTTAACCATGCAGTAAAAGATTAGCATATCTTTTGTGAACCAGGAAAACTTAAAAAAAAAAGTGTAAAAAAGAATAGAAAGAGATAAAATCTGGTGATGTACATACCCAGAGTCAGGCATTAGAGAGGCTGGTGCTGCAATGACGGCCTGGAGGTGAATGAAGGATGAGATGAGTGTTAGTACAGTGGAGACACTTCAAAACACAATGAATGACATGAACAAAAGAAATCAATGTAAATGGGGATGAGCAAATATCAAAACCTCTTTAAAATGTATAATGAATATCTTTGCACATCCACAAACAGGTGCAAAGCAGTAAGACTGATTATATGTGAGGATTGTGAATACTATGTGCTTCTTGCATTTTAAAAAGAGTGTGTACAATTAATCCTAGTAATATTTTAATAACAAGAGTATTTGATTTATGAATTTATATTTTATATAACACAGTGAAACATACTAAACCCATGTTAGTTTACTTAAAGTCGTGGTATTTTTGAGTGTTGTACGGTTAAATAACTCCAGTAAAGCTCCATTCTGCTTCCAACGAAAAAAATCAAATACAATATATATCGTTAGATTATACATACCGCTTCAGTTTGGTTTAGCCTTAATGCGTGAAAGCTAATGTTGTACCTCCTAGAAAGCCAAAACTTAGCGGAAATGCACAAAAGCGCTTGAGAATATCTAAATATCGAAGCATATATGTGTATAAAGAGTAATTCGCCGAAATGCATATTACTACGAAGTTTGTGTTTCCATCGTAAACGCGCGGTAAACACAGCGCTCGCGTGTAAACGACTCAAGTTACGTCAGTAGTGCGCACGCGCAAACACCTTTTATAAGTTTCACAGAAATATATTTTTATATTTTTTTATTATAATACATTGCCTCGTGCTCAGTATTACTAAAAAGTAGGAGTTTAAATTTTTTAATAAACGTTTAATTTATTGTCATAATCGCAGATAATCTTGTATTTTATCAGAAATTGGCTCAATAATGAAACCTTTCGTTTTTATCTAATTATAATCTATCACAGTTTGAAAAAAATATATATATACTTATATAATACACAGAAAAAACACAGAAGCTTAAAAAGAAAGTATGATCCACTAAACATAAAGATGATTACATAGATTTTACATAGAATTTTTACTACTAAGGACACATCTCTAGATGTGTTGTACCCCAACAAATCTCAAAAGTGATTTTACATCCACTAAAAGAGTCGAAACAAAACATAACATTTTAATTAGTCTGAATAAATAAATAACTTTTACATATTCTAATACATAGAATGCTTTAATTGCTAACAAAATGTACATTTAAAAAGCCCTTGTTTATAAAAGGCATTATTATTTGATGTTATAAATCTACAGTTTTGCATTCAATAAAGAGCTAGGTTAATGCCAGCTGTTTCCGGTGTTATCATGACATATCGACCAAGGAGCAGTGGGAGATGGAGAGAGCTCACATTACCCACAATTAAGCTTTATCGATTAGTTTAGAGACCATAACAGCACAAGCATGATGGGTTTATACTGCTGGAATGTGCTGAAATCAGAATACAGACTTGTTTTGTGTTGGTCAAACTAGATATTAGAGAAAAATAAGACATGTTTGTCACTTGAGCACAATTTTAGACTCAACTATTCAATTTGATGAGGCAATTATTTGGGCATCTCTGATTGCATTTACACAATCTATTTATGACCGCCTGTGATGGACTGGCGACCTGTCCAGGGTGTACCCCCGCCTCTCGCCAAATGTGCGCTGGAGATAGGCACCGGCAGACCCATGTGCCCCCAAAAAGGGAGTTAGCAGGTAGAGAAATAAATGAAAAAAAAAGAATATTTATGACCACAATAGTAGTGGCCTTAACAAACAACTACTTAATTAAAAAGATAGTATTCTAAAGTTATAGGTTGTGATATTTGGGGACAGGGGATGCAAACAATCACACATGCAACATTAACAACGTCACACAAACATGGAAGGTGTGTGTATTTGTGTGACATGAAATGAGTAGCTTGAGAAGGAGACTTTTTTAACTATTGGAGCCAGGTGTTAATTTCCTCAGACTGTCCCAAGTAATATGCATCCTGCTAAACTATAGGATGTTTTCTGCTGAAGGGTTGTAAAAGGATATTCGTAAAATAAGTGTCTATTACAGTCAATAAAGTTATAGATGTCTGACTATCCCTAATTATCTCCCTTAGTCTGGGGCTCCACAAAAGATCTGAACTAATGGAGTTTAATGATAATGAGAGATGCCATGAACCCGTTTAGAAGCACATCTCAATGATATCAAAAGAGTCAAGTTGGGAGTGACTAATAAACTTTTTTACAGACTTTGCCATGAAGGATTTAAATCCTGACATACCTCAGAAATGCCCCTGCTAAAGGTCCACCAAGTTTACCAAGGTTTCCAGGACAGGACTCCATTAAATCAAAGAGACATAGGTAGATCAAATCTTCTTCTAGTGTGACAACGATGCAAAACACACGACTAATTCAATAAAGGAGTGACTTAATAACTCAGTAACCCGAGGTCTGGAGTAGGAAAGCAAGTCTCCACACCTTTTACCACAGAAAATATATGGGCAAAACTGGCATCTACCTACAGGAAATGTCTGATTTCTAAGAGAGCCAAAAGTTTTGTCACCAATTTCCAAGCCATGTTTTGTTAAGGGGTCAACTGCTTACTTCATTCATAAAGGTGACGAACTCCTAAATGCGTAAACAAAAGAAAAATCTGAATCAAATCAACATTTGGTCTTTCACATGCTCCCTTCAAACCAGCTTTAATTTATAAAGGGACACTTGCACAAAGTAAGGGGTTTTGTAGGGTTATAGTCAGGTGTGTAATCATCAATGTCCCCCATGAACTGAAGCTGTGTAGGAGGCGGAAAACTGGGTGAGGAACAGCCAAACTCTACCAATGTGAGGTTAAAAAAGACAGTTGCTGGTCAACATTGAGCACAGCAACAATCCACAATGTAGTTTTGGTGCATCAACAAGGACTCTCCCAAACAAAAGCTCTATTCGGACGGGACTAGTTTCACAAGGAAATTTCTGTTTCTCAGACATTCTTTGTGTTTTTAAACCTGTCTGAATCTGCATTGTCTGCAAAAGACCTACTGTTTTTCAGCACACCATGTGCTTATCTGATAAATCTAGACTTGTCTGAATGCGGATGTCTGAATGCGTTTCTTGTCTGTTCTGAACAATGTGAGCTGGCATGCCAGAATTCAGGTTTCTGGTATTTTTAAACCTACAACAATGAAAGAGGATGAAACCCTTTGACGATTTAAAAAGAAAAAATTAACAAGAAGAGTTCAATCGAAAAAGTTGTTGAGACTAGCTACATTAATATCAGTTTCAGGTGAGATTATTTTTTATGTAATACATGTATATTACCAAAAGTATCGAAGTAATAGCGTTCGCAGAGTTTCGATTTGTAGTTTATTGTAACAGTGTTTAAAGTTGTAGACATAAGGTATAAGGCGCACACTGTTGTGTTTTGTTCATCGTCTGCAAAGTTCAATGGAATTTTACATTGTCGCAGTTTTCCTGTTGATGTCGGCTCGTGAACATATGCAGAGATGGTTTTTCAACTTCAACTTAAAGGTTTTCAGCAAACATTTTCAGTAAACAGTGATCAGATTATTGAACAACACACATCAGATGCTCAGAGGAAGTGAGTAACTGGTGCTGTGCCAGTGCTTTTTGCCAGAAATGACCAAACAGTTAAAGCACCGCAGTGCAGTGTGTGGGGGCGGAGAGAGGGGCGTGCTGCTGAACACTTACAGCATGGGGAAAAATGAAGTGGAGGAGCTTAAAAAGCAGATTTAGTCATCATTTATACCACACTGATCTCTCTGGTTGGCACTAGTTGAAAATATATCCATGTGACATCATACGGGCCACTCATTGGTCACATACCACCGACGTGTTTCCTCCACTGCTTTTCTACTGGTTAGAATGAAAGCGCACACGGAAGTAAACCACACCTGAAGATTGGGACGACGAGCTCAAAATGGACAGACTTCCCTGCTTGATTTTGACCCTTGGCATCTTTTCTAGGTCATTTGTGTTCATCTTTTTTGATGCATATTACAAATGATGCTCGGATTATAAACTACTCCAAGTTTAATCGCAAGATGCCAAGATAAACGGTGCTTTGTAAACAGACAAACGAGTAAGTTGGCTGTATTCATTCAAAAAACATGCTTTGTCGTCTTCATTCGTTTTTAGTTTGGATCGGGGTTCGATCACGTTTTACCCACATATTAACCACTTTAGAGTTCGTTTAGAACCGTAAAGAGACTACCTCCTCGAGCATTTCTTGGACAACTGTTTTTAGTCCGCTTTTGGTCCATTTATTAGTTCTTTCTCACCTGCATAAACAAACAGAACTAAAGGGGAAAATGAACTAAAAAAAAAGTCAGGTGTGAAAAGTCTGCTAGGCAGAAAGAAGATCTGTGGTTAGTTCCCCAAGATGTTTGGAACAACCTACCAGCAGAGTTCCTCCAAAGACAGTGTGCAAGTGTACGCAGAGAAATTGGGAGGCATAGAGTGGTCAAACCAAATACTGACTTGATTTCTCTTTTGTTCATTGATGAAAACAATTAAATCTTCCATTTTCTTTTTTGTTTATTTCTGTATAAGTAATCTCATTTTAAAATATATTTTAAATATACAACTAAAATGCCCAAATTGTCCCATACCTGATAGTGTCCATCTCAATTTAAAGATAAAGCTCAGATTTTCATTACAATGACTTCCATTAGAGCATGCATGATTTGTTCTGAAAAACGGCTTCATGAGAACTCTGATGCTAAATCTGGAGCTGATGGAGCCCCTGTTTTATCATGGAGAGGTGCTTCCTGCTGTTGTCCTGACAGAACTGGAGCGCACCTGTTAGTTAAGAAAAATGTCCTGTTCTTCCTGAAAAAACTCCTTTGACCTTCACATAACAAAACTAAACGACAGTGAAATGGAAATGTGAATGTCGACAAACTTGAAAAATGCCACCGAAAATGGAAAATCTCCATCTATATACTGTATATATAATTAAAATGGACCACTTTGGATAAACACACAAGACCAGAAAACCAGAGAGAATCTGACTCATAGGTTTCTTGAGTTAGGCTCTACCTTTGACTAAACAGCTTCATGCAAACAGCGTTTCGAGCTGAGTGGGTCACTCTCTCTCCACTAACTGTGAACATCATTTAGGGATTATATTGCACAGGAAGCAGAGATCACTTTAACACCGAGAGCAATATCAGTGTGTGTGCCTCCACAGATGGGAACTGAACACAGGGGTATATTTAGACCTTCAATCGACTCCTGCTGGCACAGTGAGCATCACACACAATGCATCGTGCCCAGTCTACAGTCTTGCCATGGTATAATGAGGAACCTAGGCTCTGTTCCAAACCATAGTTTGCTTTCTAACTGTCTAAGGAGGTAGAAATGGTACCTTTTAAGCGGACAATCACCCAAAAAACGATTATCTTGGTTTGTATATTCAATTGCAAATAAAAGTAAAGTCTTAAAAGTATGGCACATGCACACTGGAATTTGATCCCTGGCGTTTATCTTTGAAGTTTAGTGCCACATGACTGAAAACATAATACGATATAAAGTTTTAGAAAACAGAGTGGTGGTCAAGCACAAAATGGTCTCTGCAAGCACATATCGCAAACGATGTAGCAGATCCTTTGGAGGCGGGAGACTGCTCTTTGCGAATGCAGCCGGGCAAGACAGTTCAGGGAGGTGATGATCCCGAACTACTTTGATGACAGACTTTGGTTAAAGATTTTTAGAATGACCAAAACAACATTTCAGATGTTGTGTAATAAAATCGCTCTGTTAGTTAATCCATTAATGCCGCCTCATAGCGCCCCAGTTCCAACAAGTCCCAAAATCACATGACTGTTTTCATGCAAACGCTGGGATTTATTCGGTAAATGCATTTCCATCGTAGTTTATTCACATTCACATTTTCCTCACCTGCACTCTGACCCTTCTCAAATGGCTGAAAGAACTCAAGCTCTATTCAGTGGTCCACATATTTATGCATTTGGCAGACGCTTTTATCCAAAGCAACTTACATTTTGAATGAATACTATTTTTGTCAGTTCCTGCTTTCCCTGGGATTTAAACCTACGACCTTTAAACCACAATGCTCTACCACAATGCTCTACCACAATGCTCTACCAACTGAGCCAAAGGAAAATAACATATATACTGTTTAAACCAAGCAACAGCCTTCTTTCTTGTTGCATAACAGGAAGTGGAAGATCCTGTAGTTCATCGAATGACCACTTGAGGCTGACTGCAGAAGTTAGGTTTCCACTGACAGTTAAAACATAGATATTTATACGTAGATACCTTGAGAAACAGGGTGACCCGTTAGACCAATGCGTCAATGGAAGCTAAGATCTACCAGCGAATAAAATAACCAACTTGCTTAATGTTCTGCCAATAGTTTTAAAATATAGTGTTATTTTACTCATTTAATGTAAACTTAACACAAACTCCAACATGCATACATATACTTGACATCAAAAGCAATACTGGAATTTGAAAATGTACATAAAATATAAATAAATAGCATTAGATCTAACATAACATAACAAAACAAAACAAAACAAAACAAAACAAAACAAAACATAACAAAACATAACATAACATAACATAACATAACATAACATAACATAACATAACATAACATAACATAACATAACATAACATAACATAACATTTAATATCTGCGATGGACTGGTGATCTGTCCAGGGTGTACCCCAACCTCTTCCCCAATGTGCGCTGGAGATCGCCACCGGCAGACCCCCGTGACACCGAAAGGGAATAACGGGTAATGAATTAATAATACAGGGCGGCAGGGTGGCGCAGTGGGTAACAAGATGGGACAACAATGACATATGTGACAGGGTGTTATGAGGTATCTATGTATACATATCTATAGTTAAAAAGCTCCACCAAAGAAATTAACCTTTTGCACATTTTGAATTAATTATTCCAATATGGCGACCGCTGAGGTTTGAGGTTCCCAGTTTGAGGTCCATAGAATTTTGGTCCACTTTAGATACAGCCGATTGCCTAAACAAAGTGTCATACGTACAGGTGCACAGTGCCACCATGTGGAATGGAGGACATTCATTTTTCTCATTCAGCACCATCTAACGTCAAGGAATGATAATGCACTCTTCTCTTTACAAGTGAAAATCAGTTTGAAGCCCAAAAGGTCTTGATTGAGTATATATGAGTATATAAGAGTGAAAATGTTTTATAACCACCTAAAATGGGTGCTTTAGTGTCCAACACAAAACCTGGATGTTAAAGTAAAAGCGAGACTAGCGTCACAGTAGTCTTTGTCTTGCTGAAACAGAAAGGTGGGACGGACTTTTGAGAGCTACGGCGCAAGCCGTAAACTCCTTACCTGCTCTACATCAGTCTGTCTGTGAGTCTGTCCAGCAATCCCACCCTCCGTCTGTCGATCAGTCAGTCAGTTATACACAGTCACACACACAGGTTCCAGCTACACTAGGAACTGAAGCACATTTGAAGCGGATTCCTCAGTCTGTGCTGTACAATAACGCAAGCTTGGGAATCCATCTTTGCTTTCATTCAATTTGTGCAAAAGTACAATTTTGAAGCAGTTAACTAAATTTAAAAGGTGACCGGTTGGGATCTTTCATGAGCCCAGTTGTGTAATTAGAAAATTAAATAAATATTAAAGTTAAACCAAATACAGGGTACACTGTAAACATGGTCTTGCATTTCAATAAAACTGATTCAAAAGTAATATAATTTAAAATAGCTTTATAAAACCCACCAATTGTATCAATCCCATTTAGTTCTGTTCATCTATTCAGTATGGCATTGAATACCTGAAGAGTTTTTTTTTTTTCCAAAACGCCATAACTCCATTTTGATGAATTTGAGTAAATGTGTTTTCTTCAGCACAAAAGGGGTTTGAGGAAAATCTAAATTTATTTTCTAAATTTATGTCATAAAACATCTCAAAGTCATAGATACATAAACATTTCAAATCAAGATTGTAATAGTTAAAGTTTTTTCCGAAAATGAGATGGCACTTTTTTCTTTACAAAAGGCTATAAAAAACAAACAACATTGATATTGTATCGAGTGGCTGGTACCAGAATAGATAGGTTAAACCAGAGGTGTCAAACCATTAGTTGGTCCAATCCGGCTCGTGGGATGATTTTGGAGAGCGAGAAAGAAAAGGAGGGGGGGCACTGTGAGCAGCATTACAAAGTAACATTTAAATTAACATTATTCTGTAAATAAAGTATTTGACCATGTGCATCTCCATATCGCGGCAAATCTGACGGGTATATTTTGTTTCGTGGAAGAACTCGCCCAGTGAGCAGCGCAGCCGGCAGTCGTCACTACGTGCCTCTGGTGTAATAATGTCGTGTTGATGGAAGTGGAAACTTTCTGAGGTTGAATGTTCATCACAAAGCTAAAGCTAGTTCTTCTGCGCCTTAAATCGGAGGCAGATTTTGTGTGGAAAAAAACATTAAATAAACAGATTCGGTCATTTCTTTTCTGTTTGTTTTAAACTGCAGTGTAATGTTGTTTTATTCCTTCAAAAATGAGCTCAGAGCTGTGCAAAGAGTTTCAATATGAAGTATGAAATGAACAGAAAGCACGTTATAAACTGAAAAATATAATGGTAAAATTTGACAGCTTTGTGAAAATTACCGTTCATCAAAATGTTAACATAATAATTTTTTTTGCTAAAAAAAAGAAGATATATTAATGAATGATAAAGTAATCAATGGATTTTATTCATTTTCATTCATTTTCCTTCCTGTTTAATCCCTTTCGGGGTCACGGGGGTCTGCTGGTGCCAGTCCATTGCAGTGGATTTAAGATATATTTAATATTTTGTTTTTATTTTTTTTATTTTATATTTTGTTACTTACCGTATATTTATACATATGATTAATCTGGAGCCATGCAGCCCCCGAGCTGAAATGAGTTTGACACCCCTGGTTTATACAGTGTCAGAACCCACTGGCAGATATTAGACTCTGGAGTTATCCGCTGCCTGCTCAAGTCACCCGCGTCCCACAGTCTCTCCTTTGGCCCCCCAGTCACCGCCTTTGTGGAGTGATTATAAAACGATACAAAACTTTTGCTGCAGGTTTACATCCGCCATTTTTCCACCCCCACAGAACCTCATTTTCTTTAAGTTCTTTGTTGAATGAAGTTATAGCGTTTTGATTGGCGTAAAAAACAGACAAACCAGGACTGCATGACAAGGCAAGTATTGTGTAAGTGACCACTGGGAGGTGCTGTGGGTTTTTTGTATGGGTGGAGTTTTTGATCATTTATAAGGCATGCCATCAGCCCGCTTGAGTTAGAACCACCGTAATCTGTCAACTGTACTGACGTGATCACAAGACCAGGTTCACGTTTAATTAAGTACCCTTCAGGTATGTTTATTTGTTGAGTTGTTTGTAAATGTGTGGATTGATTGTTTATTGTATGTGTAAGTTGTATTTATTTGGTGTTATTGTTTCTCTGTTATAGTTTCACGGTGCATAGGTGCACGGCGGACGGGAAAGGCTGAAAACGTGCGATGCACAACAAAAAAATAAAAAAGGGCACCCGTTGGAAACACTCTGTGTCCCGTGTTTATTTGAGAAACTGAAGGGTAGCTACATTTTGTTTTTGTTTTTTTTGGGAAAATTGATTATTGGCTTGTCAAAAATGAACGCAATACCTTTCAGATTTGGCTTTTTACAAATGGCGTTTATCGCGTTTTAGAAGCAAACTCCTCACATGTATCCATATTAAAATTGTGTGAATTAAAAATTTTTTCACAAGAGAATCCTGCTCTTATTGTGTTTGCAGCACAGAATCAAGAACCAGTGCGAATTCACCTTGACCTCGAATCGACCCCTGACCTTCGACCCTGACTGGAACCAGCAGCACACACCTACAGTTTGTCTTCTACGAGAATGACTTTAAGCCTGTGCTTTGACTCACGTGGCGCCGGGGTCGGAGGTCACTGGTAGAGTGAGGAACTGAACACGCTGAAAACACAACAGGGGACATCACATAACAATACACACAACATACACACACACCGCGAGGAAGAGGAGGAGGAGGACGGGGAAGACAGTTAAACAGTGAGAATATATGAAGAAGCCAACATACAAACGCGGGATATGACACAACCTGAAGAGAAAGACAATACAGAGCGTGTGAGAGCCCACTCAACACATCCACACTCCCTGCAGGAGCTCCATTTGTAATTGCACTGGATCTCAATGTTAGTTACACAGCACTGGTTTCATTAGAGAGGGTATAGACACAGTGTAAACAGATTGAACACGTACAGTACACGAGGTTAGCATAACAGTCTGAATATGTAGCGCAAAGGCTGGGTTTCCGCTCTCGTCTTCACCAACATTAAAGTTCACTTCTAACCCAACAAACATAAGTATTCTATAATTTTTTTTGAAAAAAAAAAAGAACAATGTTTTATAAAATTTTATTTTACTAATTTCTCAGTCTAATCCTGCAGATAGTTTATGCACGGATATTTTTGGCACTAATTTCGGTCGTTTGTTAGAAAAGTGTTGCAAGTGCATTCGCCAATCACGTTCGCCTGTGATGGATGACTGACGGGAGCCAACAGCCAATCGGCGATTGGCAAAGCCTATCAGTATCTACAGTGTTTATCAACATCAACACGGCACAATATCTCTCTAACACACTGTTTATTTGGGTAATTGTGGACAGATTTAAAAGCTTTAGCTTGCTTTGCGTTTAGCGGGTCTTTGCTTAGCATGACATTGCCTAGCATACAATCATCAACTGGATTTTTGAACTTTGTACAGTTTGTCCAATTATTGATCTAACGATTTTTACATCAATAAAATTTCTTTAGGGCTATTAATTCCTTCACTTGAGGTTTGGGAGTTAACGGGGCTTCTCACTTGGCTATCATCCACACTTCTCTCTAATTGGACAGTGGTTTGAATATGCATGAGGTTCCCTGGCGTTCCAGTTGACAAACAATGGTAGAAGGTACTGAAACTTTAATCAGTATTACACCAAAATTTAACTTTAAATCAGTTTAAAACAGTTTATAACAATGATGAAACAAGTGGTGTGCTAAAAAAATGTTTATAAAGTGGAAAATGCTTTTCGGAAACAAATGTTAAAGATAAGACACCGTTGTTTCACAGATTCCACTTTATAAAGTTGTTTGTGTGTCAATGGGTGAGAGGAGTGGCAGACACGTCTTAACGACGTAACTAAAAATACAAAATCTCAAATTTTAAGTGACATTCCAAAATTACACATGGTTCTGTTTGAGCTGGACTACGCCGAGTTACGCCCCCTATATACAGTTACACCTATAGACCCATCTCAAATTTTCATAATAAAAGCAAAAAGTTTGAATTAAAAAAAACAAAAAACAACAAAAGCAGTGTTTTCAAACTCTATTAGAACACAGTGTTAAAAATGGAATAAATAACATAATTACGTAGATAAAAAGCTACACAGCATTGATAAACGTTGGATGAATGAAAATAATTTTTTCACTGTCATTCCTGTGTGAAGAGCTTTGTTTCTCACCGAGCTTTGATTAAAACTACAGACAAACGGTTCTTTTTTTTTTTAAACAAATCTTCAGTCAAATGAAGATAAAAAAACCTGTTCTAACAAACATGTTCTCCTTCTTACTTTGTTCATAATTGTCTCTTATTGTAGGTAGAACAGTTGGGTGTAGCGACCTGGAACAGAGCATCTTTTTGTAGTCTTCATGTTCATTTTAAAAACACTACGATGATAAGTTCCTCTGCAGCTAGCTGTGGCTTTGACTTTGTTTGACAGATGAGTGAAGTTGTGACATATATTTATAATGCTGATCAGTTTGATGCTGGTTCTAGATTTTTAATCAAACAAAAACATTTTGAACCCAGAAAAGTTTGTTGTATTATTATGTTGAGCTGTCATCTTAAGATTCATATCAAATTATCAATTAATGGCAGCTTTTCAAAAGATGTATGTACACAACTAGTTGAGAGTTTAGATTCATTTTAGAAGTGAATAAAGTGAGAGAGTTAGAGAGGGCAGCTTTGATTTACTCCGGACATACACCGCTTTATAGCTGCTATTGTTGCATACAATTTTTAAGTCAATGCCGGCACATTCTATCCTTTTATATCCCTACCTGAAAGAGATTCATTTTGAAAAAGGAATAAAAACTCACTGATTTTAATAAGTGGGTTCAGTCAGATTTCCTGAAGACAATATTTTACGGATTCAGCTCAATCTGATAATATTTCCCTTAACATAAGATCTCTCATCTGTCCTCTACACAAACCAGAGTCTGTTTAGAGTGGCATTTGTGCGATATCATTGTATTTGTGCTGACCGTCCCCATGTCTATTGTTAGAGCGGGTGATATATTTTCCCCAGTGTGCTGATATTCTTGTCATTGACTGTCCAGAGAGGATCAGCACTTTAAGAGCTAATGTGTGACAGAGAGCACGAGAAACCCAACCATAAACTCACATTCAGCAAAACTGTCCAGCTTAAGATTCGTTTCCTTTAACAGAAGAAACGAATGACTGACTGCAAGAACAACACCACGAACATCAAGACGAAAAACACAGCCCTCAATGAGGAACTCCCATGCAGGGGTAAATGTGAGAATTTTACACCAGTAATCTCAGTGCAGAAATAACCTATTCAAGCTAATATCTGCAGTGTTTACCGAACCGGTTTGAAGTGGAGCTTCCATTAAAATGAACTTTGCATAATTTATTTTTATGGGTGAAACATGCTGTAGATGGTCTTCATGTCACTATTTAATAATCATATAACTTTCATGTCGTGGAGATGGAGTCATTTGCAATTGCACTGGTTGAATGATAACCTATAACCCCTTAACTGCCTTTAACATCTTTTTTCAAAGCACACAAATCCCAAGATGTGGGGTTAAAATTGCAATTAAAAGTAGGATATGTATATATACTTTTAATATATATACATTCAGGCATTATAATTGAAGTAATATACACACACACAAACAAACACACACTCACACAAAAGCTAAATGCCTGTTTTGTTAAAAGTAGGGGATTCTACACGCATGCATTGAGATAAAAGACAAATAATAAAAAGATTCTAAAGTAAAATTTTTTTTTTTTTTTTTAAAAAAGCGGAAAGAAGTAAAAATCTGTGTATGGTTCTCTTCAAATTGAGAACATTTAATTGTTAGAACTACAGTTACAAAAGTATTTTGTTACACAGCCCTGTGTGTTTGTAATACAAATATAAATGAATAAATAATTAAAAATATAATTGCCTTGGGAGTGTGAGGAGGTACAAAAATTTTGGGTAGATCTCAATATATTTCACAATTTATATCCATTCCAACTCCTTTATGTCCTGGATTATGTATATTAAATATGTATGAAGACAGTTGTGCTTTGTCTACTGTAGAAAGAAAATTGATTGACTTGTGTTTAATACAAGCAAGGCGTTGTATAGCTTTATGTTGGAAAAATGTTATTCGCCCCTCTATTGGACTATGGTTGAGAAACCTAATAACATGTTTGGCTCTGGAAAAGCTCACTTATATAATAAGGAAAAAAGCCTCTGAATTTTGTGATATCTGGGAGGTGTTTTTGAATTTTGTGAAAAATGGAGATATTGAAGAAGCTTTGGAAATCTGAAATTGTGGAATGTGAAATGGTGCTTAATTTAATTATTATTATTATTTATTTATGTATTTATTTATCTTATTATTATTATTATTATTATTATTATTATTATTATTATTATTATTATTATTATTATTATTATTATTATTATTATTATTATGTTTTTATTAAGTTCTTATTTTTTCTCCTAAGCCTGCCTGGGGTTTTGGGTATTGGGGTTTAAAAGACATGTTATACAAAAAAAAATATAATTGCCCTGATGTAAATAGTTAATAATGATAACAGTTTTTCATATATCCTTTAGTCATTTCCTGAGCTTCTCAAAATGTCTCCTTGGGTACACCCTACAGATTTTCTATTTGGTTCAAGTCTGTTTTTTTTTTGTTTTTTTTTTTTGCAGCCAGTCAAGTTCAGTCTTTTTACTCATTTGGAAGTATTTCTTCACTAGAGGTGAGGTTTGCTTTGGGTCATTATCATGCTGCAAGACAAAACATTGATCCAAAGAAAGGTTGTCTTTAAAAATAGTCTTATAGTCTTCATTTTTCATGTTTCTTTCAACCCTGACAACCACACGGAATCATCCCCAGAGCACCACACTCCCACCACCATGTTTATCTGTGGGGACGCTGTGGTTGAATGCCTCTCCCTTATTTCTCCAAGCATAGTCAACATCATTCATTATGGTCAAAGGCCATACTTTTGTTTTGTTAGTCTAAAGACTTTGGTGTTTTCCTCAGGTAGTCCTTGGTAGTCGCTGCAAACTTCTTTGAAATCTTAGCTTCTTTGAAATCCAAGGGAAGCTTGGATGACATCAGAGGTATAACTCCTCCCGAAACTTGTTAAAAATCGTCTTTTAACAATTCTTTCTTTCAAGTCCAAACTAATCTCATTTTCCTTTGCGATGATGTTGTTTAGTACGATACTAATTCTCAGCTTAAAGTGCAATTAAAAGCTTAACTAGGTTAAGAAGTTAAACATGCAAATAAGTTTAAGTTAGCAAGTCATTGGACAAGTCATTTGTTCTAAAGACAATCAAAGTAATAATATTTAGGAAGACTAATTAAATGGACCTTAGCAGCTTATCAAAATACGACATTCCAATAAAAGTAGGAAATAAAGTTAAAAAAGTTTTCTCTGTTCAACATCACTTATGAAATATTATAAAAATTTGCAATTTTACAGGGGCGCTAATAACTTTTTCTTCAACCGTATGCATGATTTTTCTGAACGATTAACTCAAATTAAAATTACTTTCACAAACTCATAAGTTCAAATCATTCGAAAGTGACCAACAACCATCAAAACTGCTCAAACAAAATTTATCAAATCAGGTGTAAACTATCTTAGATAAAGCTGGCAATAGTTGTATTTTTTAATAGAATCACAGCAAACACCTGAATCTTAATAGTGACAGTTATGGGGTTAGAGGTCAAGAAAGAAAGCCGGTCGGGCCTGAAACACGTTTTCTTTTCTGCATGTGAGTCTGTGTTTGTGTGAGTGGCATGCAGGGGTGCTGAAACACACCTTTCCGCACATTTCCATCTGTGGGTCGAAACTCTCGGGTGTTGAGAAGGAAGCAGGCTCGATCCTGCTGGTATCGCTCCTGTGTCCGGCCCACCGGGCTACGCTCATCCTGATCGATGGTTGGACAGTCCTCATTTGCTAGAGCTGCGCTCGCCGCATCTCCATTCTGTTTCGAGTCTGCAGGAAAAAAAAAACTATTAGCGTACTATAACATCCTTTATCCAGATGCAAACAACACGAAATTGAAAGTAAAGGGAACATAAAGTTTAATCCATAGCAATGTAATACTTTTGAACCCTTTGTAAAAATTTACATTTTATAGAAGTATTAATAGTTGTATATCTTATAACAGCAAATCATAATTTTTCCTGTGAGATGTGTTATAGAGTATTAATTCAAAAGCAAGTGAGAAGACGCTGAAAGCAAGGTTTGAGGAAGATTTAACAGAAATTTGTCTTTATTTAGCTTAAAGATCAGGTTTCGGAATGCTTTGTAGTCCGCTTTTGCTCTGATTTTTAGTTTGGTTGTTGTTTTCTCAGCGAACAGTACTAAAGGGGGAAATTAATTCAGGAACTAAATAAGTCTGGTGTGAAAGCCCCATAAGCCTCAATGTTAATAGCATCTGCACAGGATCAGGATATCCCCGACAGTATAGATGACCTCGATTGCCAGGGAGTTTGAAATCTTGATATCTAATTTTTCAACCAATTAGATTTCAAATAAGTGAGCCAGCTGGAGAAAGGTGATTCTGCTAATAAGAACTGGAAATGTGAGCATGTTTAAATTTTATCTGATGAATTAAAATATTTTACAGCAAAAATGCAGTAGAAAATCAAACATTCAAATATTCTTGGTGTAATTTTAAGACTTCTGAAAAAAAGTGGATTTTTAAGCAGGCATCCGTTGGGGTTATCTCAGGTGCTCGGTTGTGCTGATGAAAGATGACATTGAAGTCTTCTCGCATCAGTAATGGTGACTCTGATGTATTATATTTATATCTAGTATGTATTTGCTTGTTATTAGACGTATATTGTTTCATAAGGTGAAAGGTGTGTTTTGAGGGCTCTGTCCGTGAAAAGTGTATTCACCTTTAAAAGCATTAAATGACACCAAACATTAAACGTATTACCAGGAATCATAGTATTAAGAGTCTTTGTAACTGTAAGGTGATAGTTGCGTGGCCTTTAGTAGCAAAGCCACTGTACTAATGTAAAAATGTGTCCACTGCATCCTCGATGGTTTATTTGACGAAGGCTCTGAGCACAGTTCTTTAGAGCCGAGGACACCACACAGACTTCTGAAGCCATGGATGCCCACAAGCATTATAGGTGATTTGCTGAGCAAAAAAACCTTGATAGATCTATAATTGTTGTGGGGTTCAGGTTTACAATACAAGTATTAATTTTCATGTCTGGTCAACTTTAAAAGATTAGGTCAGACTCCCTGACTTATACACAAATAAGTGAACGAGAAACTGAAAGAGTGTGTTAATGAGAGTTTGTTGTGCCTCTCACCTCTGTTGATCTCAATGATCTCCTCCTGAGCAAGAGGACAGTCTCCCGTCAGCCCAGCAGAACCCAGAACACCTCCTAGGACATTTCCCAGAATCCCTTGCGGTGAGGCCGTCGCCATTGCGAGTGCATCCGGCTTACAGTAATTGGGCGACCCAGGTTGGGGCGCGCGAGGAATGTGTTTATTCTTTTTCTTAGGCAGCTTTTGCTTCGCCATGGCCAGAGAGTAGTACATGCCAAAGTTATTGACAATCACAGGAACAGGCATAGCAATGGTCAACACACCCGCGAGGGCACAAAGAGCCCCCACTAGCATGCCTGACCATGTCTCTGGATACATATCACCATAACCCAGAGTAGTCATGGTCACCACAGCCCACCAGAAACCAATGGGAATGTTTTTGAAGTTAGTGTGCGCACTCGCCGTAGGGTCGTCCGGACTGGCTCCTATTCTTTCAGCATAGTAGATCATTGTAGCGAATATTAGGACGCCAAGAGCGAGGAAGATAATAAGCAAGAGGAACTCATTCGTGCTGGCACGAAGAGTGTGTCCAAGAACACGCAAACCAACAAAATGACGTGTCAGCTTGAAAATACGTAAGATTCGAACAAAACGAACGACACGTAGGAAGCCGAGGACATCTTTGGCGGCTTTGGAGGACAGTCCGCTCAAGCCGACTTCTAGGTAGAAGGGTAAGATGGCAACAAAGTCAATGATGTTTAGAGGACTCTTGAAGAACTCCATTTTGTCGGGGCAGAAGACGACGCGTGTGAAGACTTCGATGGTGAACCAGATGACACACACGCCCTCGACGTATGTCAGCCAGCTGTCAGTCACCACCTCATAGACGATTTCCTCCCGCGTCACGTTTCCTTCTGTCACGTTTTCTGTTTTGTTGTAGATGGTGTTGAAGGCTTCATGGGTTTCCATGCAGAAGGTAGAGATGGAGATGAGGATGAACAGGAGGGAGCCAAACGCCACATACTGGGGAGAGAGCAAGAGAAAGAGGCATTTTAAAAATCTGCTTGATGAAATCAACACTTTGAAAATCACATGCAATTTTATCTTCAATTGTCAATATTCCATAGTTCCAATGTCAGTATCGTAACTATTTCATGTCAGAAATATTGAGCTGCTATGGCTCTCAAATTTAATTTGCGTATAACGATGGACCCCCATAATCTACTAGTGGTCCTTTTTCATTTTATGTCAAAACAAACTCATTTGGAAATAGTTTGAATGTGGTTTGAATGGTTTGTATGCGATCAACTTGTATGTGATCTAATATTTAAATTAGGATTTTAAAAGATCTTAATGATATAAAAAGATTTAACTGTCTTTTTATTTTAGCTGGAATGACTAGTCAAAATTGTTAATTGATCTTTGAGAATAGATGTATTTCATTATGTTATTCTTTGTTTACTTTAAGATTTGATCTCCTAGTGAGAGACAGAAATAATATTGTATGATTTTTTTAACAATTTAATTGAAAACTACAGCAGGATGGAGCACCTCAGGCACCATCAACCCTTTGGGCAATTTCTTGCACAAGATTTCTGTTGTTTATTTTATTTGAACATTATTAAAGTCCATATTCGGACCGTTGCACTTGAGTTGATCCCTTTTTTGCAACACTTTACGGGATGCGCTCCTGACAATAACTTCAGTGGCTCAAGCTTCTTTTTGTGAGACAACTGAAAAGAGTGTCAAAGGAACTGTAGCATTGCCTTGAAAAAAAAAACGATAAAAAAACTAAACGTTGTTCCCTAAAAATATGTTCCAGTCAGTAGATGCTTTTATACAGAGAAATTTGCAGCTGACTTATTAGAGACACAATCCCTTAGAATGAGCCTCAAGTTAAGTGCTAATGGCTAAGCAGCTAATGGCTAATGCTAATGGATAATGACTGGAAGCATGCCGGACACTTCCGACCACTAAACCAAACCCACAACCTGAGCACTGGTATTAAAACCACTGCATAAGTATAAGAGACTCTCCTTTACTCCACCCTGACTCTGAAATCACTTCATATTGAGCTGGTTTTTATTCTTAAAAAAATAGGAGCATGCGCCACACCATTAGTAACCATGTTTAGCATCCAAAAATATTGTTTACACTATATTATAACTCAAGTAAAAACAATAAATTTATTTTTAAAAGGACGGAAACATTTTAATGCATTTTTTTGGGAAAACAATTACTTACATTTTAGTCCAAGACATGTTGTCTTGTCTAATGGTGCCCATAAAAAAAGCAAAAGGTACCCAGTACCTTGTTGTACATCATGATTGGTGGGATAGAATTAATAGGCTTTGGTAATAACATTTCTGAATGACAAAAAATTGAAACGAAACAAAAATTTTGCACTAAAAGGTGGTTAAAGAGGCTATATCATGCACTTTTTAAAGCAGTTTAAAAAATATTTTACTCTGCTGTATTAGGATTGCACCGTGATTTTCTAAATGCAATAATGATTGTAATAAATGTTTTTGAATCACTTCATATTTTTTGCCAAACGTACTCTTTCCCCCGTTCCTATCACAGTCATGCTTTTGCCTAGCCCCTTTTGACACTTGGAGTTTGGGAATCATGGGTAATGTAGTGCTTAATGGCCGCCTAAATAGTCTAAACAGTAAAACTGCTAAATAGTCACGAGTCAAATAAAATGGCATGAAGTTGTTCAAATGAGAATTGAGAATTTTGTGTGTGTCACCACAGCAGTAAAGGGACATAAATAAACTCCAAAGTGCATCGAAGAGTTCTGTGTACGTCTCATCATAGAAATGTGTATAAATATCAACTTGCGTCATGCAGTTCAGTGCCAGTGTATGCTAACACGCTGTTGTGCTGTTTATGTGAGTTAAATGAAATGAACAAAGTTTGGATCTCGTAAAGGTTTGAAATCAGAGTGCATTTATTCTTTCTAAGGTTGTCTCGTTGACATTATTAACCGATTTCAGATGTTTATGCAGAGTTGGTTAGCATAACTGCTAATGCTGCAGCGTCACCATTCATTAGGCAGCAATACTATCTGTAACACTGGGTCTGTTAACAAATCTGTTTTTCTGTTAAAATCTATGTTTCACATTGGACATCATCGATGCCCAAATTGCTTGACATCACCCAACCCTAATGCCTATTACATTCTAAACGATAGACAACACACTTTCTCCGCACTGTTCTTCAGTGCGGGTCTGCTGTTCTTACTTCCGGTCAGGCAGCGCTCCCGATCTGCAAAGAGATGAGCTGTGTTAGCGATTAATCTGATTGGTCAGTGGGCGGAGGTAAGAACTATGGGCGTTGCAAGGAACATCAAGCCATTTTCAGCACACAAAAAAGGCAGGATTACACAAACATGCCTGAAAGATTCTGAATAAAACATGAGGCATGTTTTTGATGAGGGAACACTAAAAGACGCTACTAATGTTGAAAAGTTGGTTTCTATGGCTCATTTAAACATTTTACCAAAACTGAAACTTATTCAGCAAAGAAGAAATAAATCCATATGCCACTGTGTATTGACTTTTGAAGGCGTAAGTAATAGTTTGGTCATTCGGACGAGTATAAAAGGCTCTGTCCTTGACATCATTTCCTTCAAACATTGATCTTTATGCAAAGAAGATCAGCTTCCAGAAGCACGATGAGGAAAATAAGCTGCATGACCTACTTCAGTTCAGGTAAAGCTATATGCTGCTGAAATAAGAGATGTACAGTACAGGATCTTCCTGTATGTGCTGTATAGATTCATCCTCAGATAAGTGACAGTGAAACTGATCAATGCAGGTCAGTTATAAGCGACCAAATAGACCTCTTCTCTTTGCAGAAGAATTCATGAAGTTAGTTTAAATACATTAAATTAGTAAATTAAAAACCCTTAGAGGTTTTGGCACGCAAAGACCAATGACAGCAGCTGTTTTGAATTAAGTAGGAATGATGATGTATTGTTTAATTTTGATTTCGAATTTAATGTGTAGGTTTCAAAATGGTTATCAGTGTTGAAATTTGAAAACAAACATAGATTTCCTGTGGCTCAGTTGGTAGAGCAAAGGTTGTGGGTTCATATAGCAGGGAAAGCAGGAACTTATAAAAAAAGTGTTCATTCATTCAAATGTAAGTCGCTTTGAATAAAAGTGTAAAAAAATGTCATGTAAAATCCATAAATCCATAAATGTCATGTAAATTTAAATGTAAATAACAAGAATTATGACATAATTTGAAAAATAATTCAAATCAAAATGTAAGAAAATGCAAAACTAAAACTGTCATTTAGTTTTGTTTTACAGACCCCAAATCTGTGCCATCTAGTGGTGAAAAGAAAAGATAACCTTTGGAAGTACAATAATTGTGATATGGCTTGTTTATTTTTTTTTATTCTGGCACAAAACAAAGCACAATGGAATAAAAAGTGTGCTCAAAAGTGTTTTGTTTTGACCTTGCTTTTGCTTTTTGGCGGGATTTTTAGGGAACACTTTTGATTTTTGTTGTAAAACTTAAAAACTGTTCATTCAAAATTTGTAGTATTTTTGCAGTTATTGTAATGTTATGAAAAATTATAGGTTAAAAAAATCTGGGGTTGAACTATAAAATGATATCAAGCACTGCCACAAAAAAACTTTTTAAAGGTAATTTATTGGAGCAAATTGTAATAAAAACCACTCAAAAAGGCATCAGACTTCTAAGGGTTAATATGGGTAGTGTGAGTCGAGTTTTTCATTCATAATGTTACTGTTCATCGACAGAATCTCATTCCACCCATTGATAGTTTCCGCTGCATTGCATCATGGGACTAGACCTGCGAGAAGCACTCTCCAGATTCTGGAATTAATCATAATTATTGCTTATCGATTCGTCTTCTGTGTTTTGCCTAATGATCAGTCTCCAAGCGGACCGTTTCTTGGCTCCAAAATGTAAAAGATTAGCAAATAGTGGAAATGACACAAAGTCTGAAAAATATGTTTAAGAGGCCTGTATTTTTTCCCACTCTTTTCACTGGAACACTCAAAAAAGAACCAGAAAGATACATAAACACAGATCGGTTGAGCTCGTTTCTATCCCAATCAAACAGGGCCACTTAGTAAACAAAGGAAGAAAAAAATCGGTTACAAAAAGATCAAGGTCTCTTCCTCAACAACCGTGTGTGTGCTCACTCCATAAACCAGAAGCCAATGTAAACAAAAGGAAGCCAAGTAATGTCTGGATTCGACCCAAGAATCTTCATTCACGACACTTTTGTTCACAACACACATACTGTACTGAGCAATGAAATAAAATGAATGGAAATCAAGACAAAATAAGCCCTTTACCGTCTATCCCTCTTGTTCTTCTCATCCTGACCTAGTTAGAGTGCTGCAGTATCATCTCCTCGCTCTCACATGCAAACAGATCTGGTCTCTGAAACTCCATTAAAGGACTCCATCCATAAACCAGTTGCATGTTAAATCCACAATCTCTCATACTTCACAGCCATTTCAACTATTCCTGGGTATAAATGCAGGCATCCATGAAGATAAGCGTATAAATTATGAATTAAATCTCAGCTGCAATATGGGACATGAATGTTTGCAGTAAAACAGCAATACACGTTGAGCATTTACTCTCATGGAATCAAATCATGTGTCCTGATGGATGTGTCCTGATGTTATTTAATGTCCTGAAGCTTTTGCCCAAAATTGGTCACAAACAACACTAATAAGCTACTAACAATTGAGAAAATTAATAAAACTCAAGTGCTAATATAAAGTTTCCTCCATTACTACAGCAAACTGTGTATTGGAAGTTGTCTTGTGCGATGACAGTATATTCTTTTTAGCTATAATGGAGTATGGGGTACCACAGGGCTCTATCCTTGGGTCCATTTTATTCGCTTTTTAAAAATGTTAAATAATTTTGAAGTCAGTAATGATCTGTATGCTCATGATCTCTGCCGCCACACCTCCCCTACGCCTCTATGTGCAGTCTATTTAGTGTTATGGAAAGTTTTGTAAGTTATGTACCACTCACTAAAGTAGGTTGTCCAGAAGAAAATTGTGCACATTTTGGGACACAATACTTCCTCCTCACATGTTGTTCTGTTGCCTAGTTACAAGATAGTCAATGTGTATTTTCCTGCTAATATTACACTTGGAAAATGTGATTTTTTGTTTTTTTAATGATGAAAAAAAAAGTCATTTAAATTTCAATCAAATTTATCCTAGATACGAAATATGTATATACATTTTACAAGTTGGACTTTCAATTGAAGCAGGAGATAATTATTAAAGGGAGATCACTGGAGGAGTTAGGGCTTGTAGGATTACAAATATAACATCTAACACAAATATATCTGTAAGCTATGCTTTTTCTACAGTATGCAACAGACAGACTACAGGTCTGTGACAGAGAGAGACTTATAAAACTGAGACTTCAACAAAAAAAAAGAACACTTCAACAAACAAGTTATCTCTTGTTTTCAAATGCAGCTGCACATGTACGTCATTTATAAGCATTAGAGATAATAATGCTACAGATGGAAAAATGTTTACAATGAAATTTTATTTATTTATTTTTTTATTGACATGAAATTTTGCATCGCAGTGAATCTATGAATATTAAGCCACTCTATTGGGTTCATATGTTTGGAAATCTGACTGAAGACACTAGCCGTGAGTAACACTGTGACATCATCAGAAATCAGGAATCACTATGTCTAAAATTTCCTCAGAATGAACCAAATAAAGCTATCCATGACTATAGAAATACTGTACAATGCTCAAAAACAGCATTGTCTCATTTCCACTCTGTAACTCTGAGCCACAGGAAGAAGCACAGCAGTCGTCATGGAGACAGTGATGAAGCTGTGCTGCAGTAAACACACGTCATTAGAGTCGCGTTAACACTCGTGCACACACACGTAGAGCTCCCGGCTACAGTGTGAGACGCTCACATGAACAAAGGCTCACAGCGTGTGTGAAAATCACTCATCACTTTGTTTTCTCGTTTCCGTCTGATCTTTTCTTCTCTCTCCGTGTGCTCTCTTAAAGGGACAGTACACCCAAAAACAAACATCAGCCCTGATTTTCACTTTTTACATGCACACAAATGTTTTTATGATTGCGGTACACTTGAAATTATAGCATTTTTACTGTCAATTTACATCAAGTTTTGGGGAAAATGGTGGCCATGCTTTCATTATTGGGAGAAAATTTGGATAAAACACCAGCTGTCAAAGAAAAGCATGACAGACACAGTCATGAATCAGCAAAAGAAGAACATGCATCAGTCTGTCGGTCACATGGGAATGGCCCGTAACACACCTGAGAGAAAGAGAGAGAGAGGAGGAGAGAGACAGAGCGGTCACTTGATGTTAACCAGGACACTGCGGGATACTGAAGGTCACAGTGAGAGAGAAGTGCACAGGTTTATGATGGCAGACTGTTCATGCAACAGCGCTCCACACGTGTGATTGGTGCATTCTGAGGGCAAGCATGCCTTCAAATGCATTCTGTGTGAACAGTGCATTCAAACAAGTGAACTTTAAAACTACATTCATTTACGTCACATGAGGATTCTCATATGCAAACAACAGCAGGGGTTGTTTGGACGCAGTTATGTCCAGAACTATTGCGCATGACAGTGACTGGTGTTTTTGTGCATGCGATGGACAAGTGAACATCCCTTCATCTTCATTTGCATCTAAAACAGTCTATATATAACACTTTAGACTCTGATTCAACCACATTCCCTCTGAAGTGACTTGAAAACACAGTGAGAGAGAGAGAGAGAGAGAGTGTGAGAGAAGGAGAGTGAGAAGCTCATGCATGCCTGCCTCCTTCCTGCTTTGTATTCTCTCTCGAACACTGCAGTGTTGCCATGTACGTTTGTCCTTGCGACACTCTATCACCCCCACAGACACTGTCTAACTTCAGCCCCCGCCCCCTTACTCTTTCTTTCTATCTATCTATCTATCTATCTACGTACATAATAGGTTTAATGAGTTTTGTAAGAAAAATTTTCAAGACATACACATGCAGCTGGCGCCCCTGGAAATGCAGTTAAAAGCACTAAATGTTCTGAAAATAGGACACTTAACCGAAATTTCAGTTTTATTTCAGCATCATCGTAAAGTGAATATTGCAAAATACTTAATACGCAGAATTATCTAGCCAATCAAACTATGCTTGTAAAGAGAAGAGCCACTCTCTTGCATTCGAAGATGAAATTAAGATGTAAAGCATTCAACATCTAGTCTCTTCATATGGGTTTTCATGTCATAAAGGTCTAAAAAAATTTCAAAAAATAATTTTAAATGATTTATTTGATCAAAATCTGATGTGTCTCTGACATGTATCTGGCATGCATTTTATCCAAAGCGACTTACATTTGAATGAATGAACACTTGTTTGTTAGTTGCTGTTCCTGGGATTTGAACCCACAACTTTTGCATTTTTTTTTCTTAACCTTGTTCTGTCCGGCCTAAACGCCACCACTGGGGGTGTAGGTGCTTCGTTTGAGGTGTTCGACCTTTGCATTGTTAGCGCAATTCTCTTCCAACTGAGCCACAGGAAACCTAATTGGCTCTGACTGGTCAGACAGCTGATCTATATTTTGATTGGTTAGATCCCATTTTTGTGCTGATTGGCTTGTGGAAATGGTTCCACTCCCTGATTGGTCAGACGGCTTTTCTCTAGACTGATTAGTTAGTGAATTAACTCTCTGACTGACCAGATATCTTACTCTGCTCTGAATGATCAAATGGATCTACTTTGCGCTGATTGGTCAAATGGCTCTACTCTGATTTGATAGGTCGAGGACTGCTACTCTGCACAGATTAGTCAGCTGGTTCTACATTAATCTTACTTGTCAAAGAGCTATAATCTTCTCTGATTGGTCAGGTTGCTCTACACAATTTGGTCATTTGGTCTACTTTAATTAATCGTGTAACTCTACTCTCTCATTGGTCAAATGCTTCTACTCTGCAACAATTAGTCACCTGGCTCTACTCTGATCTTACTGGTCAAATGGCTCTAATCTTCTCTGATTGGTCAGGTTGCTCTACACTTTGGTCATTTGGTCTACTTTGATTAATCGTGTGACTCTACTCTCCCACTGGTCAAATGGCTCTACTCTGCTCTGATTGGTCAGATGGCTATATAGCTCTCTGATTGGTCAAATGTTTCTACTCTCCAACAATTAGTCACCTGGCTCTACTCTGATCTTACTGGTCAAATGGCTCTAATCTTCTCTGATTGGTCAGGTTGCTCTACACTTTGGTCAGTTGGTCTACTCTGATTAATCGGGTGACTCTACTCTCTCATTGGTCAAATTGCTCTACTCTGCTCTGATTGGTCAGATGGCTCTATAGCTCTCTGACTGGTCAAATGTTTCAGCTCTCCAACAATTAGTCACCTGGCTCTACTCTGATCTTACTGGTCAAATGGCTCTAATCTTCTCTGATTGGTCAGGTTGCTCTACGCGATTTGGTCATTTGGTCTACTTTGATTAATCGGGTGACTCTACTCTCTCATTGGTCAAATGGCTCTACTCTGCTCTGATTGGTCAGATGGATAGTTGGCCACATCTGCCACATCATATGGCTTTACACTTTGGTGGGTATACTCTGCTCTTATTGGTCCTAAAAAGCATCTCAAATGATTATCATGTTATAATGTATTTATTACTGAGCACACAATTCAATCCAAAGGTATTTGTGAAACATTTTTTGTGAGGGTACTGAAGAGTTTCATGAAGAGAAACATTTGATGTTTTGATGTAAAAAAATAGGATTTCTTTCAAAGAGAACTTTGAAGTGCTGTAGAAACGTATATATATTTATAAAATAGATGCCTTCCTGGTAGAAATGCACATAGAGTATAAATACTACATTAAATGATTAATAGCATACTCTACACGATACCCTTTCACACTGACATTAACATCATCACAAATAAAATACTTTGCATTTATAAATCCTTAAACAATATAATATTAAGTTTTAAATCCATTTTGTTCCCCAACTCATTGTAATATTTAACTGTTTCAATAGCCTAATCTAAGATACTTTCCTCTGGGGAAAATATTTCACTGTCATTTCCTTATGCACATGCCTGATAAAAAGCAAAATGAAATATTAAATAAGCTCTACACACAGATCACGCACTGAACAGAGAATCGGAGTTATGGATTGAGCATGCGGGCTTCGCTGGAGCCTATCGTAGCTATCCTGATAGAGCAGATGGCTACACACAAAAAGATCTGCCATACCATCAGGAACATACCACCTCACATACTGTAAAGAGCTTAAAATAACCGTCACGAACGAATGCGTAGGAGAAGTTGTCTATGGATTTTCTCACTTAGAGGTCCACAAAACTGATCTCATAAGAGAGCTAATTAGAACTCTGCTCCCTTTGGTTATCCTCACATGTAAACATTGCTAGAAACCCTCCTGTCTGAGGTTATACACTATTCTCCGGAGTATTGGGAAAATAACAAGAGGATGTGTGTGTTGTCCTTGTCCCGTTTCCCAGAAACTGACACTTTGGGAGAGTTTGAGTACAGTGCAGACGTGTACAAGCAAAGCAGAAATGTCCAAAGGGTAAAAAGGTCCATGTGAGTAAAATGCTGAATAATCAAATGGACGGCCAGATTAAAAAAAAATCTGAAGAAAATAACTAGTTTGAAAATATTGATAAAAATATTTAGTTTGAAGGCTAAAAGAACATGTGCTACCGTTTTTTGTTTTTGTTTTTTTTTTAAACGCAACAGAAAACTAATGTCTTTTTTTAAGAAAATCTGTTTTGTTGGTTTGACAAAGAAGAACATTTTTAAATGATTTCATAGCAAGCAGTGACATTTTCCAGAAAAGTACTGTTAAATACTGTAAAAAAATCAGTGTCACGATCTGTCAATGGCAAGGAAAACTTGAAAAGAACTTAAGATAACTAATATTAAATACTCTTAGCTGAAACGTAAACCAAAAAACTAAAAGCGACCACAGAAACCTGATACTAACCTTTCATGAAAAAAGACTCCTAAATAATGAAATTAACATTTTTGCGATGGGTGAGAGAATTCTGTCAAAGCCATGTGTTTTTAATTTCCCAATTTTATTGTAAAATTACTTTCATATGAAACTAGACAGCTAAAGTTTGCACGCAAACTTTGATGTTGACCTGTACTAGTGCCTTTAAACTGTTTTCAAAATGTTCCCAATGTCAAAATGAGTAAAATAAAACAGTCCACAACTCTGTATGATTTTCCAATGTGAAGATATGCCAGATTGGTTGCTAAGGTAAACAGTCTGGTTGCTACAGAGGGTCAGTGACAATATAATATTCCCTTTGTGACTCTTTATATAAATATTAATTATTTTCCAAAGCCGAGATAGAGTTCTAAGAATATTGTTGCTAGGGTTAACATTCTGGTTGCTAGGGAGTGGTCTGTGATACCAAATTTTACTATTTCTCGATTATATTTCTTTGTTGCCTTTTTCCATTAACTTTCATTGGCCATTATAAGTCAAAGGGAAATATTTAACCCCTTCTTTTCAAATACTTTTGCAATATCACGGAATTCCTCATGGCCCAACTGCCAGTTTCACTTAAAGGAGCTTTGAGCAAGAAGCTTTCACCAAATTCAAAAAGGCCAACCCAATTACCCAGTCAGTGGCGGACTTCAGGATTTGTACCCTACACATCACAAGCATAAATGTAGCGCAAGATCGTTCGGCGCCGGTCTATAGTTTTAAAATATTTTTAAGTGTTGGTTTTTTACATTGATGATCAACCATGTTGCAAACACAGTATTATGCTGTTAACAAGAACAAGAAAATAACATTTTTACCCGAACTTACAAATCCAGTTTAATTAATTTATACAGATGTTTTCTGATTTTACATTTGACGCATATATTTATTATTACTATATTATTATTATTACAATGTAACAACATTATTCATGCTGACCATAGAACAGCACTTGTAAACAGACGGAACTATCACAGCACTAAATACGCCGGACACATGCACACTACCATCTCAGTGAAAGGGCTATGCTGTGCCTCTGCTATGTTGGGTGCTGCGCACGCCCCGCTTGCGCTATACTTACACTTGCGGTGTGAAACCGGCGTAAAACCGGCGCTACTCTGTAGTTGATTGTCGTAATGTGGGATACCAAGGGTCAAAGGACTGGACTGGGGTCGAGGGAAGGAGGAATTTCAGGTGTTTTATTGTGCTACCAGTGGTTAAAGTGGGATAAACCAAAACAACAATCAAACATAACTATTTACAAAACAAAACACTGTTGCTAAATAAAAAAAGGAAAGTTATGCTCAGCAGCAAAAACCTCTCTACTAAACTGGGTCGGCTAAAGCTTGCTATAGGGTTTGCAGAGGTGGATCCAGCAACAAAATGAGGAAGGAGTCTATAAGTTCTAAGCAGAGCTAAGAGTCACCAAGTTCCATCCATGTATAAGGTGACCTCACACTTTTCAAGGGAGTCAAAACCAGTCTGTTGTCTCCCACTCTCTCCTCCTGACTGAATGAACTTGAGCTCTTTTATTGGAGAGCTCAAAATGGGTCAAACCATCAGCAGGTAAGTATGTTAACCTTTTACACCCAAGAAAACAACGTCCATCCTTTAACCAAAAATGAAATTCAAATTTATACAATATCTTTTGCATCAACATTGGCAAACAACAATTCACAATCATTTAAACTAGATTATATTAATGTCTCTTTCACCAAAAATTTTAAGAACTCCCCCGTTGGAATGGGAAAATGGAAGGTTCTGGTCATGGGACCTTGAGTCACTTGATAACCTCATTTAAATCAGCTTGTACCACTTAACATTAATTAGTATTTTAAAAATTGTGATGAGTAGACCCTGCTCCATCACATTGATGACCAAGGATTTCGCACAATGTTACAGGTGCCTGTGAAAAAAAATAATTCGAAGAATCATATCATGGATTCAACTGTTCAGGTTGGTGGTGGTGGTGTAAAGGTGTGGGAGATATTCATCTCAGACTGGGTTCTTGAACATAACGTTGAGTTCACTCAATGACTCAAATGGCCTCCACATTCACCAGATCTCAATCCAACAGAGTACCTTTTGGATGTGGAGATTCACATTATGGATGTCCAACAAATCAACAACAACTACCTGATGTCATCAATATGAAGCAAACACTCTGAGGAATGTTTCCAATACCTTGTTGAATCTAAGACAAAAAAGGATTAAATTGATTCTGAAGGCGATCAACCAAGTACTGGCAAGGTGTACATAATAAAGAGGCCACTGAGTGCATCTATATTCCGCATTTTTTTGTGCTTAAAATAAAGATGAAACTTTTTACTAATTATTTTAAACATTTGCAACTGAGTTTTTCGAATAGTTGTAAAATAATAGAACACACGTTTTACATTCAACTCAAACAAGGAAAAGGAAAATAATGCAAAGAAAATCACCGTTGACAAATAAACATATAGAGTTATTATGTCAAAATGAAGAGATGTAAGGATTCTTAGCAAGAAACCTTACGTTATATAAACATTTTACATTTATGTATTTAGCAGATGCTTTTATCCACATTTTGAAGCTAAGAATGAAGCTAAGAGTGCTGGAACAAAGAAGAAGAACTGGTTGGAGGCTTTCAGAGGTTTTGGACACTGCTCCTAGTGAGCTTTCCTGCATTACAGATCTTCACGGTCACCATTGCGACAGCTGGGAGTGTCTAGATCTCTAGTTTAACATGTGATACATTTTCTATTTTCTATAATTGAGTAAAAAAGAAAGCGGTAAACCATTTCCAGAATTGCACGATGCTTCATCGCTGTGTCTGTTTAAGCCACCAGTCACACACCGGGGTCTGCTTGTTTCTGAAGCTCCCGCTCTGATGCGGCCCAGCAGGAAATGATCTCATCGCCACAGGAAGTTCCAATTATCACTGAGATCAAATTACCCAGCAGGTCGGAGCTCGCATCCCTGAGGAGCAGCCATGAAACCGAAGAGACTGAGACAGACACCTGTGTCAGGATAAAGTGAAACGCTTCGAGCCGACTCTCTAGAAACTGTGGCGCCAATCAATCAATGTCAAGGTTCAGAGAACAGGAGCCATTCTCCGATATCACAAGTCTGGAAGAGTTCAACGATGACGGGCGCCTCTTCTGTGCTCTAAACTTCAACCAAATTAAAAGCTTGTTTACTATTTTTGCCTTTAGATGCTGCAACAACATATTAAGAAAGATGGATGCCACACAGCAAATTTCTGGTGTTGAAAATTTAGAAGTAGTAAAAAAGTTTATCATTTCTGTTTCATGATACTCACTGTTTTAACTCCAAACCTGAAATTATTTTGAGAAAATGCAAAGTACAGTTCCTATCATCTATGTTGTTAGACACACTGAAATGTTAAATAAGAATATATGTACATTTCTGTTATGCTTCAGGAGCAGTTGGTAATGTTGGTTTCTTGTTGCGGACCATATATTTGTGCGATTTCTGTTTTTTTAGTTGGTTAAAAATGGCTGAATAATTATATTGGGTGACCGTCATGACATCAACTGCACATATGACCAGAGAGGCCACCATGCAGATTTATGTGTGTTATGATGGTTATTTTGTTTTGTGTACCAGTGTTTTCGTGCCAACAAATGACAAACCTTGTTGAAGCTGATATTACACACCATTGTTGAACACAGATTTAATGAAATGTGTTGGAAAAAAACTGTTAAACTTGCCTGTAATTATAAATGCTTGACTAATAAAAAGTTAAAAGCGAAGAGTGTGGTACTGACAGAGGTGGAAAGAGTAATAAAATATGCTACTCAAGTAAAAGTACTGTTACTTTAATAAAATTTTACTCAAGTACAAGTAAAAGTACTGACCAAAAAATCTACTCAAGTAAAAGTAAAAAGTAACTCTTCTAAAATTTTACTCTGAGTAAAATTTAATGAGCAAATTTTTTTATTTTTGAACAACAGTGGTGGGTGGGTGATTCTAATGTAGTTAAAAAAGTAAAAGATGTAATATAAATATTACATATAATATTAATTTAAGCTGGTTGTTTTTAATTAAGGAAACAACTTTTAAAATTAAAATGCAATAAAAACAAATAAATAAAATACAATAAAAATAAATAAAATAACCATATAAAACATTTAGGGAAGTCAAATAATCCCATAAAACATCACAACCACTGAATATGGCAAAAACTGTGACTCAGCAGAGCATCCTTTTGTTAAACACTGAAACAGTAGTGCAAGAGTAAGTCAAAATGGGTCAGAAACATTCAAGCATTTATGAAAAAAAAAACTGTGCCATTGTCAGATAACAGACCATTCTGTCTACTAATAATAAAAAAATATTGTTTAATGGACTTTACTGATCATAAAAATAAAAACATTGTTTATTTCAGTAGCAGTCCACGACTTGAGTCTACTGCAGGTTATCCACGTTCACAGCCAAAAAAATCTATTACGATTTGTCATTTAACTTACGATAATGAGAGAAATCTCAAATGCAGAGTCAGCTCACGCGTTGAACTCAGTGACGAATCAAAACGCTTTGATTGGACACCACATCTCAACAAAAGTGTGTGATTGGTTATACAGTAATTCTCAATTCTAACACGACATCTGATGCAGTTAACGGTAATTGTGCATTGACAATTTTGTTCTAAGTTCCTGTTAATTTCTAACCCTAGTGCTAACCAACATTAGCAATGTCACACGCTAATGCAACACAACAGAACAATAATTACGTAAAAAAAAGAAGCATGTTTAACTGACCTACAAAAGCTTAACTGATGTTGAGCTTTTGTAAGCTGCCAATTCGTCTTGGGCAAACAAAGTTTACACCGCATAATAAAGCGGTTGCCTTTCTTGCGCTTAAATTCAAAGTGGTCTAGTAAATATGGCCAAGGGTTTGTTTCTGAAGAATTCAAATTCAGCAGCATTTCACTTTCATCTGTGTGTCTGTCTTGTCCGTCTAGATCTTTCTTGAGTCAGCGGACTCAGCGCACTGCGTTTGTTTTCCCGCGAATCAAGCTGTAGCTTCCGGCGCGCGCTCCCCTCCTTCCCTCCACGCACAATTATTGTTTTTTTTTTTTTTTTACTCAGTAACGGATAGGATTTAAAATGTAGTTAAGTACAATACTTACATCAAAACGTACTTAAGTAAAAGTAAAATTACAAAATTTAAAAGTTACTCTAAAAGTAGAAATAAACAAAAAACCTACTCGATTACAGTAACGCGAGTAAATGTAATTCGTTACTTTCCACCTCTGGGTACTGAGTGGTCATTTGGAAACCCATTGTTATTTTAACACTGATACATTCATAAATAATTTCTTTTATAACTCTATAACTCTTTATAAAGAGTGCATTTAACATAAAAAAAATTCTATAGTTTACTCTAAAAATTGTATTAACTCCATAATGAGTTACATTTTAACACTGACGTAGTTTTAATATTCATTCATCTTCTAACCCGCTTATTATTCCCTATCGGTGTCACATGGATCTGCTGGTGCCTATCTCCAGCACACATCGGGGATACATTAATGCATTTTCAATTAGTTTTCTGCAGCACATGTTTTGGCTGATTTGGACACCCGCGGACCGTCAGATTCAGATCGAATTTCAACGTGGCAACCACGTCATGTCAGGACGATGTTTGCCAGGAGTCTCTGATCACACGAACAAAAACTAAGCTCAAAGTCATTAAATGAAATCAAAATGAAGCCTGGCTAGAACACTGAATCATGTGATATGATTCACCTCATTTATCAATGAATACTAACTATTTGCAAATCAGAATTTTTAAATCTACCAAATTATGACTTTATAGGGGTCACAAACCAATGACCAATATTGTTAAAAATGTTACCAAGCGGTGCAAAATGTGATGGGTAGCCAAGTGTGAAGATCACCCCCAAGTATGAGGCCACTATTCCTGACAGGAAAAGGATGACAAGTCGTGGGCAGCTCCGTGGCTGAATTCTTGTTGAAATGCCAGATGATTCTGTATTTTATGGGATGGGTGGTGACCCTAAAAAGCATTTGTGTCGGACTTGGGGCAAAATTAATAAAAGCTTTTACAAATCCATTGTCGACTTTTCTTCTCATTGATGGATATTTGACGGGTTATGCCCATGGATAACAGACTCATACAGTTTTAAAAACACCACCAGGTTTAAAAACACGCTTTGTCATTCCCGAAGCTCCGGATAACGTCAGATGCCAAACACACTTCGTAGAAACGCCGCTGAGGGAGTTGCGTAGGTGGAAATTTCAGGAACATGAGTTCATTTTACAGATTTCTTGGATTACAAACTACTCAGAGTTTGACCACAGCCGACACATGCCAACCTATATTTCCACACGCAAGCGACTACGGTGGCTGTATTTGCTCAAATGCATGCTTGTGTCGTCTTCATTTGTTTCTAGTTTGGATCATAGCTTGATCATGTTCTCACCATAAAAAAACACTCTAGACACCAATTTTTAGTCCGTACGAGACCACTTTTGAGTCCGCTTTAGGTCTGGTCTAGAGTTTTGTTGTTATTTTCTCTCCTACCCAAACGAACCATACTAAAAGGGAAAGCGAACTCTAGTTTGTTTGAATCGCCTAAAACAAGTTGTGAAAGGATCCTTAAAGTGCATCCATTCCAGACACAGCTGGGTCCGGACTTTGGGAAACCCTTCACTAGAGGAACTATATCTTTTAGTTCAGTGATCACCAACCTTTTCCACACCATGAACTGGTCTAATGAAGCCAGTTCTTTAAACGGAATGGATTTTTCTGCCCTGTGCGTATGTCTACGTGAAGACTTTCGGCCATTTTTATGGAAGTTTTTTTTTTTTTTTTTTTTCCTTGTCCTGTCCTGCTCAAAAGCCATCACATGGGAGAGTACATGCCTTGCTGAGTTGGACAGTTTTGCTTTCTCCAGGGGAGTAAAACACCTGGTGTGGTGTTTTCTCCTCTGGATTGGAGCATTGAATGTATGTAAATATTTATTAGTTGTGGTTCAGGACAAGACGGTGTTGAACTGAAAGGGGGAATGGACAAAGGATTGGGGAAGGGTGAAGGTACACGGGTGAAAATGAAAGAAAGGAAGAGGAAAAGTTTTTATGGAAGTTTAAGACACAAATATAAACTGTTTCTTCAGAATTCATTACGTTGTGCTCTTCATTGTAGAAGGCAAAGGTTTGCAATGTTTGCACAATTTTTAAACTTTCTTTTAAAAGCAGATGATTTATTTAACAGTATGAAGTCACTATTTATACTTTATATTTATACTTTAAATAAATCGTTTAAATGTATGTTGAGATAATATTTGGATATATATTAAAACCCTTTACTCGTGTTTTCGTGCTGGTCGCGGTGTGTGAATCACCTGGCACGATAAATCAATATTTCGAGTACGACTCCTGATATTGTCTGTTCACAGCTTTTTTTCTCTCCAAATTTTCCAAAAGATCTGTTTCTTACTCATTTTGCTAACTCATGGAGAGCTAACCAAGAAAACAGTAACTTTTCCAAAGAAAAGATCGATCAGACTCAGATATTACATAAAATAGGAACAATTCATGATTTTTTCACGGTTTAAGCTGAGGTAATCAATCAGAAGAGCGAGGGGAGAAGTTTCAGTGGAGACAAAAATCTGTGTATAACTCTGTTTTGTGGTTTGACGACAGCAGCAACGGATCTCATCTGGAAATCTCTGAAACTAAGGTTGGGAGATGCAGCAATGGCTGAAGGTGAATTATTTTGTGAAAAACAACTTTGTTCCCTCAGCCTTTTGTCAAAAACTCTATCAAAAAAAAAAAAAAGAAAAAAACAGAGGACGAAGACAAACGCTGCGGAAGAGAGCTGCGTCACTTCTGACAAGCAGAAAATATTTAGCAGAGCACTAACTTTTAAGACCAGCCTCTGACCAAAACCAGCATTGCATTTCTGTGATTTGTAAATCTTATTCATAATTGTAAAACAGATGGCTGTAATGGTCAGACTAAACCCCTGGTAAAACCTCGGTTTGCTTGTTTAAAAGCCTCTCTTGGTTTATGTTTGGGGATAAACACACAGAGATTGAATTTCATGAAATGAGATGAATTGTCACTGGTTGAAAATGCAGGTTCTAATTGTAGCGCACACATCTAGTTCACTTTGTATTGATTTTTTTTACCTTAAATTTCATATTTTGAGGTACCACAGATGCTGCTGGTCCTTTTGGCTGGTGTATGGTTTTTGTTGAGCTTAGCAAAGGAAGTTGTGCATGACGTGACTTCCTTTTTGTACAGGAAGTGTCCACACGCAACTAGCTTTAAAGACTGGCTCAATTGTATGTAAATGTATTATTTCATTGTCGTTGTTTTTCTTCAAAGAATGTGTTTATCTTTAAACTTAACTTGTGTTATTTTGTCATTCTTAGAAAAAATGTTGGTTTACGGTTTTCAGTTACCCCATGTCTGATCATATATGTGTGGTTGACAAATAACACAACTTATTGATTGTCTGTGTGTCACATACAGAAAAAATAGATATAGTAAAATCCACCAAATGTGTTGTGAGTATATTAAGATTCCTACTTTGATTTTTGATCCAAACATAAGGATTTTAAGGACATTTTGACTCATGTCATAGGGCGTGATGATCATGTGATTTGTTATGTTCACAATTGTGACGACAGCTAAGAGGTAATTCATGAAAAAAAATAGCTTAGTTTTCACAAGGTTTCAAATAATTTATCAAAAATATCTTGAAAGATTTGGGGAGTGATAAATACATAAAATAAATAAATTGAAATAGACCAAATTTTCAGACTGAATGTTAAATATCAAATGAGTCATGATAAAAATGTTTGAAGTGAATTAGAAAATAATATTTATGCATTTTCACGTAATATTTCATCTAACAACGTGACGATTTAGGACTTTGCGCAACAAATTAATGAAAAAAGTGCTAAAATTTTCTTCCTGTCTACCTACTAACCTATATGTTTAAAATAAAGGCTAAAAAAATTTATCAGCATTCTACGGCAGGCAATGGGTGTGTACACTCATGCAAAGAGCATGAAGGAGTTGGGAACAATCATCTGGAACACAGGGAGTAGGGGGATAAACACTAAATCTCACACTTGCATGTTCAAGTGGGATGAAGGGGTGTCCCAGTTCTTTATATACTGAAGAGCTAAGTCTTGTTTCCAAGGGATCTCTGGAGTTTCCATATTATAAACAACCATCATTTTGTTAGATTGTTGTCCCACATCTGTATAAATTCAGCAAAACTCATTTGAATAATACAAAATACTACTTTTGCAGGAAAAAATTGCCATTGTTAGCCGAAACCATTAATTTTACACAAGAGAACCTTTTTCAAAATTTTGTTCTAGTGTGTTTAAAAATATCATGGTGATGCATTTGCAGATCCTTCAGAAGCATTTGGTAGGCAAACATGGCTAATAAAGGTGTTCCAATTCTTAGGGATATGTTTCAGCCCATCCTCTGAGGCCGCAAGGGCTAAGGGCAAGTGAGAAAAATAGAACTCGGCTTTCGAAACTAAAAGTACCACTTTTTACACATGGCCTTTAAGGAGTCGGGTCCAAAAAAAGGATTTCTAAAACATTCAAATATCCATCAGCTAAAAAAAATAATCTTGTGGTTGTCTCATGTCAGGACCCCTTTAAGCATTTAACTGCATTTTGAAGCAAAGATAGCAAACCTCTCGAAGTGACGTATCTCTCTTTCAACATAGAAAGTGAAACAATCGTCTCAAGCGTCTGAGCTGCAGAAGCAGTACGGAAAGAGTCAGGGTGAGGACAGATGATGTGAGGTTGTGATGAGGCCTCGGAGGACGTCACATTGAATGTGGAAGGACAGCAGTGGAAAGGGACAGAGGGACAGGATGAGACGCTTGTCTATGTCAATTAGGCACCAGGAGCCCGACGAACGGCCTCAAGGAGACAAGAGAGTCGCATCAGAGCTTTTCATCCGCTCAGAGATAGAGAGTTAAAGATTCACGGAGCAGGCGACTAGGCTTGGGGCCTTCTACAGGTGTTTTTAACCATGCAACTAACACTTCATATAAATCTGGACACTATACATCACTTCTTCTACATACCTTCTACAGATCTTTCCTGTAAAACACGCTCAGGTGCTTCCTCTGTAGAACCTGACACAGAGATACATCTTTGGTGGAGAATACATACATTTTGAGCTCAGAAAATGTTATTGTTGTTCCAACTAATTAAGCATTAAAGGGGGTCATGAACTGAGAAAAAAAACTTGCTGGAGCATTTGATGAATAAGGGAAGTTTTCTTTTTTTTTTTTTTTTTTCACTGATTTTAGCGAAAAAGTGACCCTAGTCAAAGATGGAGATTGGACCTCTCCCCGTGGTGGAGCCTACACTCTTGGTAACATTATCACTTGAACGTACACAATACCCTTCAGATATTCATATGTATTTTCATGTGTACTTTAACCTTATTCTAAATCGTCAACTTTGGTGATTTGTGCATTGGTCGCACACGCTGAGTAGAAATCGACTGTTAAGCACTGCAATTTTTTTTTTAAGATTTATACAAATCAACTGTTTTATTATTGTGAAAATCCTAATATCCATTTAAACAAAATGTAGTCAAAGTTTGAAATAAATAACATCTTCAGTGGAGGAACCCACGGCTGCATGAACATCGAGTGACCTGTGAGGTGAACCAAGCTTCTGTGTTTTTCCTCGACCATCGGAAGCTTGACAGATTGCTAAGAGCAGCAGGTTTATGAGCTGTAAACGCAGCATCAGTGCAGAGAAAGCAGGAACAGATAAGAGGTTCTGAATCTCATGCACGATGCTTTCCTGAAATCCAAGTCTCTCATGAAACACGTTCCTTGATTGGTTGAAAGTAATAGAAGCTAGAAGAAATGCCTTCGCCAGCGTAATTCTAATCTAAATGTCCATTTCTCTATGATTGTATATGAGTTCAGTGTACCTTGCACCTTTCAGTCATGACAATTGAAATTTGGCAGACATGTGTAGTGTGCTGGGACTTAAATCTGCTAAGTCGGTTATCTGCTAAAAACTCAAAAATTTGCCATTTTTGCTCATCATACGTTAATAATCTCCCCCTAGAGATTTGATTTGTTCACATCCAAACTCCATCAGTCTTATCTTAAGGTTTATGGGAAGTTACATTGCAAAGCTTTTTTGTATTTGCTGAATTATGAGCGAATGGCAGTCATCTAAATTCAACATTGCGCCATAAACAGGAAGTTGTTAATAACTCTGTGATGCAATGTCTGATATTTATAAAACTTGCCATGTGTGTTGAGGAACCGTGTCGAAACACATCTATATTGCAAACTACAGTGTAAGTTACAGCGCCACCAGGTGGACACATTAAATACAGCATTTGACATTGATAAGGAACTTTTATCATTAATTTTTGATAGAGTGTATTCTCTGAAATAATAACAGAACAATATTTATTCTTGTTCAAGGCACCAAGATAAAAACCACCCTTATAGTTTTCATTATTTAATTTGTCAATCTCGAGTGAAATTTTAACATTTTTCACATCATAAAGTATTGACCACTCAGGAAAGACCCGAGGGACACATGATGGCTGAGGTGTGAGAGCCCTTTGATCGCTACTTGCAGCTTCAATTTAAAGATGATTCTGTTTAATAAATAATACACAAATAACATGATTTCAAATGAAATTTAAGACAAAAATAAAAATTCACATATTCCCTAAAAAAGCAACAACAAGGTCAAAACAATGTGAAAATTGTATCGAAATCGAGGCGAACTTCTCCTAAACCCTTGAAAAACCCTACCCATCTCACAGGTCTTGTATTTACAACTGATATGACCTATTTTTGCTCACTAGATGGCACAAATTTGGGGTTGGTAAAATGGAACCAAAAGACGATTGCGCTTTTTCTCACATTTTAAGTGAGATTTGCAAATTATGTCATAACTCTTGTTGGTTTACAACAAAAAATATCAAAGCTAAACTTTTTGAATCCTCCACATTATATTTAAAATCAAAATTAAAGAATAGGTACGTTGCATCATTTCTACTTAATTAAAAACAGCCGCTGTGATTGGTACAACCAGTGTGTGCAGGGACTACTAAAGGTATAGTATAAATACCTTTATTTATACTTTTTTATATTTTTTGTTGTAAACCAACAAGAGTATAAATATAATATATAGTTATATAATATATATGTTAGTTAGAAAACTAATGTTCCTGAAAATTATGAATAATGAATAAAGGGTGAACCTAATGAAAACCATCATGGTTCCTTCTCTCAGTTTCAAACCTGTTTGAGTGTCTGTACACAGAAGAAAAGAGAAAGCAAACAGGTTTTGAACAATTGGAGTAAAAAGAGATGGGGTGTTTTAAACCAAAGTGCTTCATCTTACTGAAAATAATATTTTGACATGACAAAAAGTTGATTTTGCAGTTCATGGATTTCCAAAATGTCATTTTGGTGACCTAGAAAGAATCCAGATTGCTTCTTTATTTGTTTATAACATTTTAAATCAGTGCAGGTCTATATGTTTTGATCAGATGCATTAAATCATAATGACAAACCCTCCACACAACTCGCTGGCGTTTTCAGCTTACACTCTTAAATTTGTGATGAGCTCTTAACTGGACCCCACGTTGCGACATGTTGATTCAACAATAACAGGACAAATGTAGAATGTTGTTTAAGAATAAATCAAGATACGCAATGATTTCAAACTGGTCCAGAACAGAAAAAGTACAAATGTTGGAGAAGGGAGCTGTCCAGGTAAAGTGGTACTGATCACCCCTTCTTCACTGTGTGCGACCCATTTTGAGTTACTTGTCTCATTGGAAGTGATTTCATATCCAAACAGTGATAAACAATGAACTCACCCTCGCGTATTTGGAGGAGTAGGGGTCCTCGAAGAGCGCCCAGATCCGCGGGCGCCAGACGCGCCACCAGCCCGCTTTCCTGCCGTCCTCATGGAGACACAGGCGCTTGAGATCCCCGTCCCCCACAAGCGCAGGGTCATCCTCCGGTACCTCCGGCTCAGGTGTTTCAAAGCTGTCCAACGCCTCCTCAGCGTCCCGATGCTGCCGGTAGTTCATCCAGCAGCACGCCTCCACGTCCGTCTCGTCGATGCCCCAAAAGGCGAGCTCCTCCTCGAACAACGGCCCGCAGACGTCGTTGGGACAGTGGAGTTTCCCGGTCCGGTAGTAGTTGAGGATGAAGGAGAAGACAGACGGGTGTCGGTCGAAGAAGAACTCGTCGGACTTGGGGTCGTAGTCGAAGTTGCTGAAGGCGTCCGGTTCTGTGAGCCAGGACAGGCGCGTTCCCGGCAGCGTCTTCAGCGTGCTCCGGTACGTCTCGTGGCGCACGCCGCCGCAGTTGATGACGATTTTCTCGCTTTCCGACGGGCAAGTCATGTCGGCGCTCGAACATGCTTTGTTGGACGACTTGTTCCCACCCTTGCGCCCTTTGAATGAGGAGACACACACCGAGCTGAGCATAGAGGAGGGAGGGAGAGGACGAGAGGGGAGGAGAGAGAGAGATAGGGCTGGAGGGAGGAGAGGAGGAGGAGGAGGAAGGGGGGCGATTAGTAAAGGTAAAAGATGGATGGATATCTTGCATACAAGCATTGGTGAAAGAAACATGCATCTTTGTAAGACAGCAGCTTTGCAGTGAATAATGTCCTCTTCGATTAAACCTGAGGCTCCTTGGTTTCAAGCAAAAAGCGAGTGTCCTTCAAATTGGGAAAACCTTTCTCTTTTCTGTAAGCAATTAATCAACAGTGAATCACATGTTTGTCTGAAACCGAAACATGCACAGAACTGTCTTTCTTAAGAGCATGTTTGAAAAACTAGGGATCCTCTTTTCTCCAGGAAGTTATTGGAGCTCCAATAACGATAAAGAATTCTCTGTACAAAGCTGACCTGCATAGTTTAGCTCCAACCTTCATGGAACACACCTGATCCAACCAATCAAGGTCATCTTTGGAGCTATAAGTGCAGGATTGGAATTAAAACCACCTGTTTCACCAATTCACTAACTGAAACCAGTCCTAGTAGAGTCCAGGAACAGAAATGGAGCCACCTGACTAATCTCCCCAAACTTGTTATATAAGTATCGGAATGGCTTCTCCGAGTGTGCTTTTGTTGGCGTTTCCTGTACACTATTCTCAACATATTTGGTTGAGATTCTAAAAGCAGGCTAAACTAATGTGATCACTTTTCTCTGATTGGAAAAAAAAGCATGATGCAATATCCTGTTGATCACTGACTGACCAGTTGTTGAGCTCAGATTGGTCGGAAAGAATATTTCCTGTACGCATCATGTTTGAACATTATAAACCAGCACACACAGCATAAATCTACCACTCTTTCGAGAATCTCCACAGTAGACTGTCGTGTGCTCATGTGTTTCTGCTGCTTCTTTATGGCGGGGTTTTGCATCTCTGTTGCATTCGCTGTGATGTGTCAAAGCGGAACTAGAATCCCGTAGCAGGGTACAATATGCTATGATCTGCTCCCGTCTTTGTTAAGAGTCATTTTGGAGTGTTATATATTACAAATGTCATCCTGAAATCATTTTTCAAATCTTTTCCCAGGAAGTTAAGGGAGCTCCTATAACGAAAAAAGAAATCTCTGTACAAAGCTATTCTTGCAGACCTGCTTAGTTTAGCTTCAAACTTCATGGAACACACCTGATCCAAATAAACAAGGTTGTCTTTGGAGCTAAATGTGCAGGATTGGAACTAAAACCCCCTGTTTCACAAATTCGCTAACTGGGACCAACCTAGTATCATTTGGCAATCTGTCCAAGTAGAGTCTGGGAACAGAACCATCGGATCTGACCACCCCTCCCCCTTTTTGAGCGAGGAGAAGGGGTAGAAAAACATCATTAAATGGCCAGTAATGCACTGCAATGGAACCACCTGATTAATCTTGATAATCAACTCCTGAAACTTGATATATAAGTAACGGAATGGCTTCTCTTGGCGTGCTTTTGATGACATTTCCTGTACGCCTTAGGTTCTAAAAGCAGGCTAAACCAATGTGATAAGACTAATGTGATAACTTTTCTCTGATTGGAAGAAAAAGCATGACACAACCTTCTGTTTATCACTGACTGGTCAGTTGTTATACTAGAATGACGTAGCGGCGCATCCTGATACTGGAAGTCAGTGGAAACACAAAGGCTACCATGCCGGGTAGAGTAAAGCTATACCAGATTTTAGAGATTAAAAATAACATGCAGCTGTTAGCTGTCTTGTATGTGAACAAACAATCATGTATAAATAAATGAGAGCGGCCTGGAATTGAGATGTTCAGACGTTCACTCCCAACAAAGGCGCGCAGCTGTAACTTAACACGCCTTATCTTAATCTTAAATGCATTTTTGGGCATTTTTTTTCTATACAATTCACCAATGATTTTAATACATTTTTAGTAAATCCCCAGATTTTTTTTTCATCCCACAACATCTAGATATTGTACAAAAAATAGAATTCAGAGTGTTACATTTTGTCATTTTTTATGGCAAAAACTCCAGAATTGGAAATGAACTGTTTTTATAATAAAAAAAAACAAATGTGTGTGTGTGTGTGTGTGCGTGCGTGCGTGTGTGTGTGTGTGTATGTATATATATATATATACATACAGGCAAAGCTCACCTAAACCATATACATTGTTCCAAGCACTTTTTGTTCCATAGTGCTTTTTTTCCAGAACTTAGAAAAATATAAGCCATATTACAGGTATTGTTCTTCCAAGGGTAATGCATCCTTTTCACCACTAGATGGCACTGATTTGGGCTCTGTAAAATGAAACTGAAAGACAACCACGATGTACCTTTTTATGTGAACATAAGTTTTGTACCTCAACAGTGGTAAACTTGTTCCACTATGCACTCTCTACAATTAACACATTAATTTTTCTTTCTGTAAATGTTTTACTTTTTATTTTGCAAGAGTAGAGGATACTGAGGACAGAGTTAGGTGGAAAAGGATGATTCGCTGTGGCGACCCCTAAACTGGGAACAGCCGAAAGTAAAAGAAGAAGAAGAAATGTTTTACTTTTTATGGCTTTATTTAAAAGGAAAAATGTAATGACGCTCCCTGCATGAAAAATTGCGCTAATGGTACAACAGATGAAAGAGGAAAGAAGACGACAACGACAGAGAAATCAAAGAACAAGTAGAAAAAATCATGAATGTCGAGAGGTTTACTGTTGGTGGCTGATCAAAAATGGGGAGAGGATTCGTGGCGCGTTATTTCTTCCTGTTTCCTTGACAAAGACGTTATGAAAATGTTAGATGAGCGCATCAAAAGACATCATCAAAAGAGCCAAAGTTCATCGGTCATTCTCCTTGTGAAAAACTGTTTTTCGTTGGCATCACTCATTTGGTCAGACGTGTGAGCGAGCGACTATGGTTTTTGATCGAGGAGCGTTCTATTAAGAAACTTCAGTTCGGTGTGTCGAGGCCTCTAGATGTATATATGTGTATCATCAGTGCAACAATGAAAACAAACCCCAAACTTCTTGAAAATTGCAATAGAGGAGTGGGCCCAACACGACCCCTGTTGGACACCAGAGGTAACCAGTGAGGGCTGATGATTTTTTTTTTTTATTTTAACAAATTGTGAGGGTTCTGACAAATATGATTTAAACCAGGCTAAACAAACTCTCCTTGAGGTTCTTTATCGTACCATTGTGTACCTTCTTTCTGAGAGTGTACAGCTCACAGTACAAGCGCGCTCTCAGCGAAGTGTTTTTGGTACTATCTAGTTTTAAATAAACCTAGCAGCACTTGACACATAGAAAACATATAACTAACATCCAAGCAACTAACAACCAGCAGGAAATCGATCAGAACTGTATCATTCTAAACATCAATCTATTAGCAAGAGGCGGTCCATGAATCTCTCGATCGTCCTTCAGCCACCGACTTCCATTCTCTCTCTCTCTCTCTCTCTCTCTCTTTAAATGAAGCAGCTAATAAGTCAAGAGCTTCACTGCAGCTTCATTGGATGGAGTGAATGAGAAACAAAGAGAGAGAGGCTTGTTATGCACACACAGCAGTCCAGCTCTAGAGAGAGAGAGAGAGAGAGAGAGAGAGAGAGTGATAGAGAGAGCTTGAGAGAGAGCTGCGCAGTTTGCTGCAGTGATCCAGACTTGACTTATTGTATTAAATCTGAGCGCAAAATGCTTTTTGTTCAATGCCTCTCAAAATATTAAACTTCTTCTATTTATTTTCGACCTTTTCTGTTCCCATCCTGTGTGTTTGTCCCCCTCTTTTATCTTTTCTCCTCCTCCAATCAGCACCCCCCCCCCCCACTCACTACATCCCTCTCTTTCTAGTCCCTCATTCAGAATTCACAGCTCACTGCGAAACAATCTTCACTCCTACATCACTTTCTTTCACTCTTTCAGGACTATTTTTGACTCTTTTCTTTCTGTGTTTAATCATTTCATCCATTTTTAGCTGCTGCGGCGAGGATCTCTGTCCTCCTCGTTTCTGTCCCGTTCACAGACTGCAAGCAAAGTTGCTCAAGTTCTGCAGAGCTGCGTGAAGCATGCGCAGGAGCAAGTGGAGAGATAAAGCATGTTAAAGGTAAGTCCGTTTAAAGCATGCAGTTAATGGTAAAAAATAACAATTTGGAGAATTTTTAACAAAGCACTACAGAATTTCTTTAGATTTCACTGAAAATAAAACAATCTTCTTTTGAATGTACTTTTATTTTATTTTGTACATTGGTTCTATTTGTGATTAGAATGTATCCAGCATGATTTCAAATTGAATTAACATTAAAATTGATGCATTTTGATCACATGAAACTGATGCATACATTAAAAATAATATTTTATTCAGCTACTTTTTCTGTGCAGTTACTGAAAGCTTCTTGTAATTATTTTTCAGAAGCAGTTCATTAAAAAAAAAAAACATGCTTTAAGTTTCTCAAAAGCTTTATACAAAAGTTACTGCGGAAGCATTGAAGAATTGCAGAAATCAATAAAAAATGTTTGATTTTGCGAAACATTCATAAAGTTTCCTTGTTGTCTTTCATAAAGTAAGAAAAACCACATAAAAGTCAGGATTTGCATAACTCTAAACAGAAATTAATACTTGGAGGGAAACTTCTGCTGCTTCTTTTATTATAATATAATTTCTATTATTATATATTTATCCTGGCAAGGATGAGTGATAAATGCTTATAATCTTATGTTTGGAGTCTTAAAGAGGTCAGGTTAATGTACGAATGTGACACGGAGAGAAACCCAGAGGAGAGATTAGGAGTGAAAACAATTAAAGAAAGATGAGTAAAAGAAACAGAGGAGGGATGAGTGAAGGAAGCTTCGCCGAGGTCGAGTCTATGGGAAGGAGATTGAGGAAGTGAGAGAGAAAGTGAGAAATAGACAGAGAGAGAGGGGTGGAGAAAGAGACAGAGAGAAAGAAATAAAGGGAGAGCGGGAGAGAGAGAAACAAAAGATAGAGAGAGAGAAAGAGAGACAGAGTGAGAGAAAGAAAAAAATAGAGAGGGGAGTTTATTATTATTATTTGTCATTTATGTATAAATGTTGATTCAATTAATATTAATATTTTAGAAACCTTTGGCAAGGTTTCTAATGCCAATAAAGGTGGATTTGAATTTGAGAAAAAAAAGAAACAACCAAAGAAGCAGAGAGTGGAGATGATAGAGAAAGAAAAAAAGGAGAGCAAGTGAGAAAGAGAAAAAAGAATAAGAGGGGGGAGAGAAAGAAAGAAAAAGAGAGCGAGGGAGAGAAAAAAATAAAGACAGAAAGAAAGAGAGCAATAGAGGGAGAGAGACAGTGAGAGAATGAGACAGAGAGAAAGAAAGAGAGAGTGAGGAATAGAGAGAGAAAGACAGTGAGAGAAAGAAGAAAAGAAGGAAGAAAGAAAGAACATGGGGGTGAAGAGCTGATTTCAGAACCATGGACAACAGCACTGCTGCAATAAACATAAAGCCATGAATAAAACATGAATAATTAAGAACTGTACTGAAACAAAGGTGTTAAACAATGGATTGCTGAGTGTTTACAAAGACAGCTGTTCATTAATAATTAATTATAGTGAAAACGACTTTGAAGGTTCTAGGAATACACTGAAAACTTGGACTGAGAAGCAAAACATTGTCACATTTGATGTAGAATCAGCTACATTTCGGTCCGCTCTTCTGAATGTTTGAATTCTTGGAAATGTATTAAAACTTTTATGCATTCAGCCGACACTTTAGTAGTCGATCCATGCTTGACGTGCTTCATCTCCTTGGGAACTTTGCTTCCTCACCATAAAAAAGCAGGTTATGGTGAAACGTGGATTCAAAAAATGTGCGAAAATGATCAAGATATGGACTTGTAATATAAAAGAGCATCTGTGCATGAATTGAGCGAAAAATGTTTACAGTGACAAAGCTCTGCAGGAGAGACAGAAAGGGTTAATGCTTCACTGAGCCCAGTGTGTGCATGTACCGCAGACAGCAGAACCGAGTGCAGCGGCATTGCTCACCTTCACTCTCTTTCTTTCACTTATTTATTTATTTGTATGTTTTTCAAAGAGGGGATAGCACGGAGCAGGTGATGCAATCAAAGAGAGAATCGAGAGAAGATTAAAAATTTAATTCATATAGAGTCGACATCATGCAGCCTGCCTGAGAATATCCAGAATCGCGCAGAAGAGGTGTAATTACCACAGCGTTTACCCGAGAGATGGAGAGAGAGAGAGCAGTGAAAGACTGCAGTGTCGCTAATATACATTAGCAGTAAGACTGCAGCAAGAGGGGGAGGAGAGAAGAAACCAGCAGAGAGAGAGAGAGAGAGAGAGAGAGAGGGGTGAGCAGAAGAGAGCTCACTCGTTTCTTTGTTCAATAAAAGAGGCCAAGTAAAGGATGTTGATGAAAAAGTGACCTGCAGAATAATACAGAAATATTCTCTAAGTAAATGTCCGTTTACGCCACAAACTGGTCATTTTTTACACTCCCTGCAGCTCTTTGACCTCTGCAGGTTCAAGAATTGCGGACGTTCAGTTTGAATCTCCAAGAAAGCAAGAATCTTGTAAGAAATAAACATTTTTAATCCACTTCAAGCAAGATTTGGTGCACATTTTCAGAAATCAGCTTTTGCATTTTTGTTTAGTCATGGACTGATTTGAAAGCCGTCAAGGTCATGAAGAGATGAGGTTACCTCAATTTCTCTTTAAAAACGACTTCTAAAAAAACATGATGTATAATAGGTTTCACAACAGTTTTCTATTATATTGTCATTTAACTTCAAGTTCATTTTACAGGTTTTAAAACATTGATTCTTAAAATAAAAGTTCACCAGTTCTTCATTGGTTCGTTGCAAGTTTGAAGGTGCTGTAAAGTCCTTTTTCACTTTAAAGAACCCCTCTTCACTGGTTCTTTGTGGTTTTTGAGGTACTGTTATAGCACTTTGCGTGAGTTAACTTGAATAACAACATTTGAAGGATTGACAGAGCTGAAAAATAAAGTCAACTCAGGGTTTTTTACAAGTCTCTGCACGCACCGCTGCGTTTGCCAATCACAGTGGCTGTTTTGAATTAAGTAGGAATGAGGCGAACCAGCTATTGTTTAATTTTGATTTCAAATTGTGATGAATTCAAGCACATTACGACACAAATATAATGTATAGGTTTCAAAAAGGTTGTTTCGATATCTCTGGCTTTAAACAAACATTTCAAGAGTTATGACACATCATTTTCAAGGTAATTCAAACGTAAGTCTGAGAAAATGCACAATTGTCTTTCAGTTTTGTTTTACAGTACCCAAATCAGTTCCATATAGTAGTGAAAATGTGGGATAACCATTGTAAGTACAATAACTGTGATATGGCTTGGAGAGCTTTGTTTTTGCTCTTTGGGGGGATTTATGAATTTTCATTTTGTCTCAACACTTTTGATTTTTGTTATAAAAAATGCCAAAATGTACTTATGCAAAATAACGTTTATTGCATTATGTAAAATATTTGTTAAAAAAAAAGTGCAGCACTGTGGAATAGTATTAGACGTGTGTGAGAAATGTCATTTAAAAATAATGCTTTTAAAAAATGGGAGTATTAGTCATTTATTGGCTTTCAATCCAGCAGCTGTTATTCTAGGTACAGTTGAACACACTTTTTGAAGAAACTCGGCTGCTCGGAGGTTGTTCCAAACACCTTGGACAACTAACCCCAGATCTTCTGTGGATGTAGCTTTCTCACATCCATTGTCTCTTCGTGTAATTCCAGACACACTAGACGATATTAAAATCTGTGGAAATATTATCCAGATGCAATACCACATTGCAGGGCGGCATGGTGGCACAGTGGGTAGCACTGTGGCCTTCCAGTTAGAAGGTTGTTGGTTTGAGGCTCGTCGGTGACCTTCCTGGAAGGAGTTTGCATGTTCTCCCTGTGCTTGCGTGGGTTTCCTCCAGGTACTCCGGTTTCCCCACGATCCCAAAAACATGCGGTTAGGTTAATTGAACAATCTAAATTCCCCTTAGGTGTGAATGTGTGAGTGATTGTTGCCCTGTGATGGACTGGCGACCTGTCCAGGGTGTACCCCAGCCTCTCGCCCAATGTGTGCTGGAGATAGGCACCGGCAGACCCCCGTGACCCCGAAAGGGAAGAAGCGGTTATGAAAATGAATGAATGAATCCCTTGTTAGCCCTGAACTTTGTCAAACAGCGCCCTCCAGCTAATTATGTTGGCTTTGCCAGGACATGCACACTGACGTGACTTGTGTTGCCATATTTTCTCGCTGATATTGGTAAAGTTTACAAGTTGACTTTACAAGAGTCACAAACTGAGAACCTAACTGAGAACCTCATAGAAACATCCAAAGAACACACTTCTGGGGGGATAATCAGTCTGTGCAAGAACATACCAACAACTGTGCAAAATAACCTCTAGAGGGGGATAAGTAGTTACCATTGACTTATAAAGGCTATTGAAATTAAATAGGGAAAGGCAACAAATATCTTGGGGGTGTGTTTATGTTAACAGCTCCCTAGAAACCAAACTGTTTACCCTAGTAACCAATTTTTCTGAACTCCAACTTGATAAATGACATGGAGGTTGGTTTATATGATTTTTAGTGACAAATGGAACATTATATTGTCACTGCCTCCCCATAGTAACCATTCTGTTTACCATAGCAACCAATTTGTCATGTCACTATCTCAGCTAAGAAAAATCATAGAGATATGGAGCTGGTTTATATTGGCATAGAGAACTTTGTATGATGTCACTGACTCCTCCTTAACATCCAAACATTCTACCTTGGCAACCATTCCATTTGGCTGATATAAAAAGTTTTAAATGCCACTTTTACTAGCTAAAGTTACTAGTAAGTGTACTTCAGCAGGGTTGGAACTAAAACCAGCAGGAGTAGCAGCACTCCACGGATTCCCTGGCTAAATGTCCAACCTAGAGTCATGTTCTTTAATCTTTTAAGAGAACTGTTTAGTATCTCCATTTAAACGTTAAACACTCTCTAAATCTGGAAAACACAACATTAAATTCAAGCTTTTTTAAGGATTTCAAGCAGCTAAGGAACCCTGAGCACAAAACAAGTCACTGAACATGGACCAAATCTATGGCTTTCTACAGTAATGTCTTAAAGACTAACCAAAAATTCCAGTGTGTGAAGAACTTATTGGGTGAACTACCTTTTTAATCCCTCACAGGCGCCTCTTGAGGCTGAGCAGAGAATTGCAGAGAGTCTGTTCTGCTGCAGCCTCTCCCTCTGCAGACACACACACACACACCATCCCTCTCCTCCTTCAGTAAAACCATTTCAACCACTCTATTGAGACATTCATCAAAGACTCCTCTTTCTCTCCCCCTTCAAAGGTCAAAACAAAATCCACTGATGCTGAAACACAGTATGAACGAGGCGAGAGAAGAGAGATTTTCCTGCTTTCCATCCACAGTGGATGTATCGACTGAAAAACAACCCCAAAGATGACTGGCATCAGTGAGTGTCATCGCATGTTCTACCGAGCTTCAGGTCTCTGTTTCTACTGTACCATTGTAGAGGAGCACGTTCCGCTGCATATTTTCCCCATCATCTAACATCAATGTTCTGAATGCCTCGTTTTGAAGTCTGGCCTTATCCTGAGCTTTTGAAGACCCCACTTCAAGCAGGAGTGGTCCACCCGGTAGCCAGTTAGATGTTGGGGCTCACCCCAACTATAATAAAATGACAGCAATAGCCAGGCTTCTGTTATTCAGAATTCTCTGTCTGCATTTGAAATCATGCAGTAGGCAAGTGGGTAGGACATTTGTCAGGTAACGTAGTGCAGTGCCTTCTACATAGTACAGCTGTAAATTCAACAATATCTTCAGCTGCAAAACAGTTGGGCGATTAGATTCCCATCTATGGTTAGAGTTGGGGGTGCTAGATTTTCAAACACTAGAGGGAGCTGTTTGACAATGCTCCGAGCCTAACTGTACGGTTGCACCTGGACGCTACTTAAATTCGAACACACTTGATCTGCATCTAACTTTCGTGATATTGGAAACACCCAGAGGGGAAATGTGCACTGGGATTAGGAAAAGTATGGATGATTTGAGCACTTTGGAATGTCTTCGGAAGTACTAGTTGTTGCATACTGCTTTCGAACTCTAGCATTTTGAACAAATGACTCAATCATCTGAGTTTCGCATTTTGATCAGTATGCAGGAGTTCCAGTCTTGCACGAATTTCCATGGGCTACATTATTAAGAAATCGTATCACTTTTGTTGACTATATTAGCGTTAAAATAAAGGTTAGGTTAAGACCGTCAGTTGGCAATATTTGACTGGAGGGCTGGCGGATGAAGAATGCCCCCTACAGACTGTCGCTTGTGGGCATACCACTGTTTAGTCGCTCATCAATGAGTGCCTTATGTTATCAACAACAAATTGCGAGGGAAAAGTAGATATGCATATAAACACCTCAATCGAATTACGTGGAAGTTATGAAAAAGGAATAGTGTGTGATTTTTTTGCATTGTGGCTATTTAAAGTGTGAACACAGAGCTCAATGGGTTCACAAAAGAAACCTCTCATGGAGTCAGCGTGGCGAGTACCACCGACTGGTGCAGGAGCTGCATCTAGATGGAGTCCGATTTGAGCAATTCCTATTGGCTCTTGCTTGCGATGGTCACTTCTCATTAGCATAAAGTTGAACATTTTGTCGTTCATCGCTGACCACGCCCACAAGTTCTTGCCAGTAAACACTCTTAGCGCCAGTTTCCATTGAACATGAATGGGATTGCGTCACCATATTGCCGCTCATCTCTTTTGGTTTGCATGCGGCTTAATCCATAACCGTAATCTTTAATTTGACTCAAGTATAGACTATAAAATGATACGATGCTTTGATGAGTTCCATTACAACTGCACATGGGTGGGATCCTAAGGTTTATGATGTCATAAGCAGAGCAATCTGAGAACCGCTTTTTTAATTGATTTGTGGTGATTAACAAAGAACCCCTGGATGGATTGCATACACACACTGTTGAGGTATTTCTGGACAAAAAGACTGCTTTGTGTCCTGAGAAAAGACTCCTGAGAAAACCAAGAAGACAGAACGATAATTCTTTCTGTAAAAGGGCTGCTTGCGAACCAGTAGTATGCAATTTCTGATAAATAGAGTGTGAGGGTTCAGACAGAAAGAACACAACACAAGTTGCTACTGATTATCAAGCACATTAGGCAAAATTGGCGGACAACAAACTAAAAAAATGGAATGAGGAGGGGGAAAAAGTAAAAGTTGGCTTTACAGCGCTGGAGAGAATTAAGGACGCAAGAACAGCAAGCATTGCTTAGTTTCCCACCACTTTTTTATGAATATAATCTGACTCTGCAGATTCCTTCATGATGGTTTTATCATAGTTGTTTGTGTGAGGGTGGGCTATCAAAATTCTGAAGAGACGCCGTTGGTCGGAATGTTTCGACTCCCAAAGATCACAACCTGCACCTTTCAAAAGGGTTTTGGAGAATGGTTTATTCGTCTGTACTTGTCTAAAAAAACGTAGCCTTTAGTGACTGAATAGTTGTCATTGGAGTGAAAAGCTAGCAGATAAGGCGCTATTGTAAATGCTGGGCATTCATTGTATAAGAGATTGTACCGTCTGGTTCTGGCAGGTTCGGTGGATCATTATATTATTTGCTTGGCGGTGTAACCCAAACGTATCCTTCTACAAAGCAACAAACCTTCACTGCGAACCCAATCTGCCCTGAGCTTGGCTCTGCACTGGAATTATGAGTTTCCTCAGCCCTGTGTCATAGAGATCACTGTAACTACAACAGAGTTTCTGAGACAGATTGATCAACCTCAATGGCTAAATGCCAAACGGGTCAACTTCAAGAACAAGATTTAACAAAGTTAAATATTGGAAAATACACTGAATATCATCCATTACCTCAAGAACAAAGATCACAGCCAATCACAATTATTTTTATTTCAGGACTCTGATGGGGTGGTTTATAGCATGGAGGGATTGTGTGCTTTTTACAACTAAAACACTGAAAAGGGATATCCTAAATCTTAGCAGTGAACTTGAACTATTCTGGTTACAAAATAAAAATAAGACAGAGCTTGATGTCTGCTTTGAGAGTTGTGTGTTTGTGGTTGTTTAAACATGAGTATATCCAGATCACCACAAATGTAAACGTTTGTTTTAAAATGTAATAGAAAAAAATACTGCCTCCCCTCATTCTTTCCTCGATGCCACATTGTATTTTGCTTTAAGCATATTCAGTTTTTAAGCTAAATAAAGCTGCCTTTTCTGTAAAATCTTCTTAAATCTTGCTTCCAGAGTTATCTGTAATGAGTTATGATTAATATTCAATAACAAAGGTAATTTCCTTTCATTGGAAACTAAAACAAGCATATGCTGATATCAGAGTTTGTGTCGGCACTCAAACATACCTGTTCTAATCAGAGGCAGTGCTATCAGACATGTTTTGATCCACAGCAGTATCACCAGGAGTATTTTCCGTAGGGACTGTCTCAAGGGAAATAACATCTTCTAATTTAATTGTAATAACTACTGTTCTCACAATGAAACAATCTCTATTTCTAAAGACCTTGATACAATATGGTACTTTTGTGTCCAAAATATGTGTTTACTCTTGAAAAACAATAAAGGTGTTTTCTGTTTGACTTGCCAACTGTTGGGAAGTGGGGAGGAGCTTTGCAAATGAATTAAATACTTGACTAAAAACCTTCTCTTGAGCACAATGATGATAACTTTATGGTCAGGTATTTGGTTAAAGTGGTCATGAACCTTATTTTTTTGTTTATAGATTTCCATTTATATAAATATTACAGTTCATACATCAAAAAACAAACTTTGGTACCATCGACTCCTATCTCCAGCTGGACAATGTTTCAATTTACTTCCTTATCTAAAGCTCTTGTAATTCCAAAACATTTGTGCATGAGAAAGTTTAAAATACACGTTTAAAAGATAAATAAGTGAGTACTGAAAGTAACTTTGTAAATTGCTGCCATTTTATCGCAGCTTGTTGCTCATTTTGGAAATGCAGTTTCTCTACTTGTACTTTCAGCCACATCAGAACATATATAAATTAAATGTTTGATAAGATCATGTTCTATGTTATTATTAGGGGTGTAACGGTTCACGGTATGTATTGAACCGTTTCGGTACGGCCTGTTCGGTTCGGGACACTTGCGTACCGTTTCGGTAGTCAGTATTTTTATTAAATGATATAAATGTATTAACAGCGCGATATTAAGCGCAGCGGAACCATGTTCCTAGGCGAGTTTCCGCACGGACGCTATTGACTGACGAGCACGAGCGCGAGAATCATATCAAAAGCGAAAGAGAAGCCAGAGCTTGAAGACCCTCTCACCTCACTGCGGTCTCGTGTTTGAGAACACTTTCACTTCTCTGTTAAAAGACATGACGGGGATAGACGAGTGGATAAATTTAAAGTTGTATGCCGACATTGTTCCACGGAGATCGGGCAGGCAACACATCTAACATTTTCTACTGCTGGAGATATTATAACCAGATCTATGCTCTCTTCAGAAAAATCTATCCTAACTAGTTGCAGTATTTCATTTTTTATTTAAAAAAAATATGTGTTTTTCTTAATAAAGAGTGCAATTTATTTAAAATATCACCCAAATGTGTCACTTTTATTTATTTTATGCAAGAATTCTACTGTGTATTGGCAGCTTTTCAAAATAAAGAATATGTAAGTTCTTATTGTTTTGTACCGAACCGAATGAACCGAACCGAACTCTCCAAGACACTGTACCGAACCGAATACGATTTTAGCGTACCGTTACACCCCTAGTTATTATCAAAGTGGAATGCATGTGAGAATGTGCGATACAAGCACAAACGAGAGAGAAAGAGTAGCAGTGTTTGCTTCTGAAAATGACACTATTCATCAACTTTTTTAGTAGTAAATATTTTCATTTTTAAAATGGCATGTTTTACGTATTAATAAAAAAAAACACTGAATAAAATATGTGTAAGAAAGACATGATTTTTTTTCACTGCTGGCTACGTGTTCATTTCTGTGTGTAGAGCTGATTCTCTTTGATTTGAGCAAAGAAAACTATTTTTTAAAACTAATCTTCAGTTAAAAGAAAATGAAAAATATATGTTTTTTTCAAACAGGCTTGCTCCTTGTAACACACTCAAAAAAAGCTCTGACTGTAGGTAGAACAGTTGTTTTGTAGCTGTATGACCTGGAACAGAGCAATTTTCTGTTAGATGCACACACATACACCCACACCAGAAAACTGGGTCCATGTTATTTTTACATACTAGTTTCATTACCATTATGAATGGAATATTAACTTAATAAAGCCAGTAATATGTGCTACCAGGTAGTAAAAGGTTAAACACAGCCCTGACGGCTTGAGCATGAACAGTTTGTTCAATTTCATTCATTCATTTTCCTGACCACTTATACCCTTTCGGGGTCAGGTGGGTCTGCTGGTGCCTTTCTCCAGCTCACATTGGGCGAAAGGCAGGGAAACACCCTGGACAGGTCGCCAGTCCATCGCTGGGCAACACACACACAATCATTCACACCTAAGGGGAATTTAGATTATTCAATTAACCTAACGCATGTTTTTGGGATTGTGGGGGAAACCGGAGTACCCAGAGGAAACCCACACAAGCACAGGGTGAACATGGAAAATCCTTCCAGGAAGGTAACCGGTGAGCCTCAAACCAACAACCTTCTAACGGGAAGGTCACTACGCAATGGGTGGGCACTCGCGTGATGTGTCCACAGGAGCCAAAGCCACTGCCCCCTGGCTTTTTTCCCATTTTTGTTGCCAAAAGGTCATAAAAATACACCAAAATACAATTCATACAACCAGCAGGTGGCGCTATGAGTGCTTCAGCTCTTAAGCATCTCAATCTGTTCAGAATCACAGACTCATCATGCTACATTTTTTCTTGCCCATTTTTGCAGAGTTCAGTCATGGTGTCACTTGTCAATCTGCTCAGTGTGAGTGTCCGATCATGCCGATCGTTTTTGTGCCAATTTGAAAATATTTCTGGAGATTTAGCCACAAATGTGTACATTTTTTGTGCTTTTTCGAAGGGTGAAATTCGAGATTGCACCACCCCAAACCCATTTGACAAATGTCTGTGCTTTTGATAACTTTTCATCGCTTGCGAGTAATCAGATAAATTCTAGCTGGATCTGACATTTTTTAAGAGGAACTTCAATGTGTGTTTTTTTTTTTTTCAAAATTGCTGACTTCCTGTGCATTTTACCAAAAACATGCCAGAGATTTGTGTTCTATGTATAGAGGGAGGTGATACATTGGGATCACATTTTTTACAGGGGGGGGCGCTGCAGAGTCATTTTTCATGCTAGGTCACAGCGATGGTGTCAGATTACCGTGCTTTGCAAGGAAGTCCTTTCTGCAAAATGTGTCATGTTCATACACATGTCAAAACAGCTATTTTGGTTGCATTCAAGGGGGCGCTGTGGAGCAACAGTCATAGTGACGCAAATCAATCTGATCGATATCGTGCACATTGGCTGAATTTTATGGGAGGAATGTCCAAAAATGTGTCAGTTTGTACACTTTGGAAGGGTGAAATTGATTGGGGCGCCACACCAAGACCATGTCGAACTTCTGCGCTTTTTGATAACTTTTTGCCTCAAATGCCTTATGAGTAACCATGCCCATTTTTAGCTGTATTGGACAATTCGCCTAGAAGGATTTAGCTAAAATGCAAACAAAATTGGCTTGGGGTTAGGGTCGAATTAAGACAGGCTTTAGATAAATTATAAAAAAAAGGTGTTTTCTTGCCCAGGACATTAGTCCTTATTGCAAGTGAATAGAACAGCACCCCTAGTGGATGTACATGTACTTTGTGTTAGGATTGGATGCTGCCAGTATAGGATGGGATAGGCTTTAACTTTAAGGAATGGATTAAAACCACAGCATTACAGCCATAGAATGGTTAGATACCACCCAAAACATCTGATTTCTTATCGATTATGAAAGACCCATAAAGATTATTCCACAAATAACCAAACACTTAAAAAACGCAAGTAACCGCTACATAATAAATACACTCTAATGGAATTTGATTTCGGTTGAACTGCAAAATCCAATAATGCAAGCCCTCAAAGTGTCTGGTTATCAGGCGTTTCTTAAAACCCAGAAAAGAGATAAAATGCAAAATAATGCTGTTGTAAAATGAGGGAGGAAATGAAACATGTCTACAAATAATTTTGAACATTTATGCTGTGTTTTTTTTATCTAAGTACACAGGAAATATTGTGTTCAACAATCGAGAGTAACGTTAAGAATCAGAACCAAAAATGAGTTGCCTTTCATTTTGAGTGAACATGCAGGATTCATTTATCCATCCTACTCTTGTGCCAGATTTTTGGATCTCCTCAGATTTAGCATCTATCAAACCAGTTGACTGTCCCTGGTTTCAACATCCAAGCACAGCCCTTCAATTATTCACAGAGCGTATAAATAAAACCTGATGCCTTCCATTTTAGCTTCTTCCAAGCTTTCAGCTGCCCTGGCTGTCTCCCTATCTCTGATTACTCATCCCTGCAGGAAAGAAATAGCATCGACTTCCCAAACCCGTATAAATCCCTAGAAATGTGACTGTGCTCAAGCAAACGAATGCATGTGGTTCCCACACCTGTCTGTGTGATCTCTAGCATGAAATCAGCTCAGGCTTCCACATGAATGCATGAATGTAAAGCACCAAACAATACTTGTTGCATGTTGGGAAAGTACTGCTCCAGGTTAAACCATCAAACCAAAGATGCACAGACAGAAAGTGTTTATTGGATCTCAAACGGAAAACGCATGCAACACACGACACCCAGAGCACCAGACATCTAGCATACTCACTTGATCTGGGTTGAAATCAGATCATGTGTAAATCCATTTGAAATACTCGACGTTTTTCTTTCCTCACGACATGGAGGCTCCAGTTTGCTGTTGGTGTTTCTCAAAATTAGTTTGAAATCTGAGCACAAATAATCGGTCAATCAGACGCTCTTTGGTGTGTCAGTGTTACACCCTGCTCCCCTTCTCAGGCTAATTCTCCGAACAGGTTTTCCCCGCGGATGATGGTGATGAAGATGAAGGCTATGGTGATGGTAATGATGTGGGGGTGATATTTCCCGCCTTTTGAATCGCACTCTTGATGTCTACAGCGCGCGGATCATGATCAGACAGACGCCACACACACGTCCACGCGCGCGCACTCTCTCTCTCACACACACACACACTCACACGCGCGCACACACGCGCACGCACACGCGCTCACGGCTCCGCACCTAGCGCATTTATTTATTTATTTCATGTTTTTCTCTTTCAGATGGCACGCGTGGGCGGTGGGAGGACTCACGCGAGTTCAGGAGGTGATGACGTCGCACGCGCGCGGGAAGCTCGAGGCGCGCCAAAACAAAAAATCCCATACAAACAAAAAACATATCGTCAGTCTCCAAAAATAAAATGTTCTCAGTTGCTGTAATCATATGCTGTTATTGTGTGGACATTCCTAATGCATGTATTACTTTAAATTTGTGACATTAATTCTCAAAAAGATATTCATTCATTCAACCTGCTTATTCCCCTTTCGGGGTCTATAAGAGGCAGGGGGTACAACCTGGAAAGGTCGCCAGTCCATGCAGTCTCTAAAAGATATACTAAGAGTGTTTCTAACTCTCTATACGAAATTTAAAACACAATGTATGTGTGAACAGAGCATCACCAATTGTGAAGTTCTTGGTTTGTGTAAATAAACAAATAGTATATTTGTGCTCATACGTTTACACACCCTGAAAAAGTGTGAATGATGACGTTAAAGCCTTTTCCCACTCATGGTTAGTGGTTAAGGAAAGCCATTTATCAAACAGCTGGTTACTCTTTTAGAATCTTATTAACAACTAAAACTTTCCAAATGACTCTGATCAACTGTTAATATTACCCCTTTAATATGACAGCCCGAAGTCTCTTGAGATAGTTGTCGATGAGGTTCTTTATCTTCTCTGTTGTAAAGCAGCCCTTTCTTCTTGGCAAAAAGCCTCCAACTCTTGTAAATTATTGGGTTGTCTTGCATGAGCGGCACTTTTGATTTCTCCTCGAGTGGTTCAATGATATTAAGTTCAGGAGACTGAGATGGTCACTCCAGAACCTTCACTTTGTTCTGGTGTAAACAATGACAAGTGAACTGAGGCTTGTGTTTTGGTTCATTGTAGTGTTTAATAGTCCAGCAACGCCGCATGCACAGCTGCCAGGCTGTAATAACATGCCTCATTCATCGTTACATTGATTTTGACCAAGACTCCTGTGTGTTTTTGGAGCTCACACATTTCCAAAACATCAGTGACCCCCCTCCGTGTTTCACAGTGGGGATGGTGTTCCATTCGTGTTGACTCCTCTCCAAATTCCACGTTTTTGGCTGTGTTCAAAAAGTTCAGGTTTAGTCTCATCCCTCCAACTTTGTTCCAGAAGTTTGGAGGCTTGTGTCTGAGCTGTTTGGCGTATTGTAAGTGGTCTACTTTGTGGCATTTGCATAGTAATGGTTTTCTTCTGGCAACTCGACAATGCAAACCATTTTTCATCAGGGATCTCTTTATTGGGCTCATTGATGCATTTTTTTTTTCCAGAAAGCCCTGTGGGCATTTTTTAGAAGTTCTTTGTGGGGTTTTCTGGGTGCACAACCATATGTACATTTTTTTTGTACTTTTCTAGATTCAGATTGCCTTGAACCAGGTATGATGACTGAAAATATTTAAATGAATCAAATGACAATATAAATTAGAAAACATTTATTTAAAATTCATACATCTCATAAATTGAAACAACTGAAATATAACCACCTCTGCTCCACTTTTTGCAATTCGCTATTGAAATGGGAATTGACCAATCAATCCTTGTAACTCTACAATACATAATGTGACATTTTCAAAACAGTGTATCGTAATCTATTGCCACACCCCTAGTCATATTTAGAAACCTAAAACAATAATCACCATCAAAAACTTAGAAATGCTTCTAAAACAGTTTTCATGACATGGGATCAACTAACCGTCAGAGAACACCAGCAATTCAAACACTGAAATACATATTTTAGTTTTGTTTTCATTTCAAAATCTTTTCTATTTATAGCAGCTAATATTTTACAGTTCTTTAAAAAATAACTTTGTTTATATGTGCTTCAAATGTAATTTTGAATTGAGAACTCTGTCTACCAGAACATTGTGTCTGTGAAATGACCCTGAATAAAGTTATGACAGAGAGCAAACAGAGAGTTAAACAGAGAACACTGACTATTAAGTATTTCTTTAGGTCTACTCTGTTTTATCTAGACACCTTATGAACTCCCATGTGTGTCCTCGGATTTGTCCATGTTTGATTCCAATACAGTCTCAGTCATTTTAGGGGGGTTTTCATTGGTTCATCTGGAGTTGATGCCTCCCTGGACATCTCTGGGTCATGACTAAAACTCGTTCCTTTCACTGCAAAACACAAACGTTTACTGTATGTCGTGACTTTAAAAATAAGATTAAAATATGAAGAAAAAATACGAATTCATGGGTAATGTAGTGCGTAATGGTCGCCAGTCGCAGGTCAAATAAAACGGCATGAAGTTGTTCAAATGGGAATTAAGGCTTTTTGTCACCAAAGCCGGAAAGGGACATAAATAAAGACTAGAATCCAAAGTGCTTCGAAGAGTTCTGTGTAAAGCTCATCACTGCGGAAGAGAATGAATCCACCATAAACGTGTAGAAATAGCAACTTGCTTAATGCAGTTCAGTGCCAGTGTATGCTAAAACGCTCTCGTGCTGTTTGTGTGAGAAAGTCAATGAACAAAGTTTGGATCTATATTGTAAAGGTTTGAAATCAGAATGTATTTATTCTTTCTAAGGTTGTTTCGTTGACATTATAAATCGATTTCAGATGTTTTGTGTAATGCTGAGTATGTTAGCATAACTGCTAATATTGCAGCGTCACCATTTATTAGGCAGCAATACTCTCTGTAATGTTGGGTCTGTTAACAAATCTATGTTAGGGGTTGGGACGAAGTCCATTGGAATGTTTCACATTGGACTTTTATTGCCCAAATAGTTTGACATTGCCCAGCCCTAATGCCTATTACATTATAATTGACAGAAAACAAATGTTCTCTGCACTATTCTTCAGAATTCGGGGTCAGGCAGCGCTCCAGATCTGCATAGAGATGAGCTGTACTAGCAATTAATCTGATTGGTCAGTAGGCGGAGGTAAGAGCTATAAGTGTTACAAGGAACATCGAGTATTTTTCAGCTCACAAAAAAAAGAATACAGAATTACACAAACATGCCTGAAAGATTTCGAATAAAACCTGAAGCATGTTTTTTGATTTAGGGAACAACCCCAAATGATGCTATTAATATATCAGAAAAGTTAATTTTGCATAATATGGCTCCTTTAATCTTCAATTCCCATTCTATAAGGAGTGAGGGTCAAGGGGGTGTGTTGGAGCCTGCTCCAATTAAAAACAAGTGAAAGACGGGTACATCCTCTGAAAAGAGGTCTTCAGTTAATGACAGCCATACACAAACAGTAATTGTACAAAATAAATTTACAAATGCAAATATTTGAATCAAAAACCTATTTGTAGAGGGGCACCAGAGCAAACAGTTTAGTGACAGTGCTGCCAGTGATTATGTATTTTCACGGCGATAAAATTGCTCAGCACCAAGGAAAAATATATACTAGAGAGAACCTATGTTAATTTATTTATATAAAGCACATTACATCCTGCTATTGTTTCAAATAATATTCTTCTAATAAACATTTCTGTTGTTTTTTTTATACAAAAAGAGCAGTATTTTAAATTTCTAAAATAAATTACATTTATTTTCTTGCACTGTGAGCTCAGTTCAAGATGATTTGTTCCAAAGACTGTTCTGTTTTATATAGTAAAAAAAAACATTGTACTAATTCCTAGCCTCTTCATAATAATGTGACATGTGGTGTAATGTAATTACATATAGCACCATTTATTGGCTGGAGCAAAGCAGTCCCGGTTTTGTGAACAATAATGTTGTGCAACAATAAGAGCAAAAGAGGAACATAGGAAATCTTAATATAAAAGTCACAAACTATAAAGTGGGTAGCACTGTGACCTTTCATTGGGAAGGTTGCCAGTTTGAGGCCAGCCAGTGGCCTTCCTGGAAGGGGTTTGGATGTTCTCACCACACCTCCAGGGGTTCACAGGCTTTCCTCACAAGACCAAAACATGTGTGGGGTTAAGTGAATTCTCTATATTCCCCCTGGAATGATTGTGTGTGTTGACTTTTGACCTGTCCAAGGTTTACCTCTGCTTTCAGTGCGCTGAAGATATGAAGTATTAATTATTTATATGATCTCTACAAAGGCAAGAACTGATATGGTTTAATGAGGTTTTGATTTAAAATAAAATCTAAATTCCTCCTTGTTGGACTTTTTGTGTCCAGAGGCATGTTCAAAATGATCAGGAGACAGGTTTGCCAACGAATCAAAGTTTTTAATGAATTTTTAGCAGGAGAAAACAGCAGTACAGGTCAGCGCTGGAGACAAGCTGATCGTATGAATACCCAGGATTGTCTGATCTCACTCCAAAAGCTCTCCTCTTGTTATACCCAGAGTGGCCTACGCCTCTTCTCTGGAAAATGAAACTAGATGTTCCCCGTCTCCGCTGAAATGGCCCAAACCAGATGTTCTTCTCCTCAGGCAGTCCTGTGTCTTCTATGGATTCATTTTATCCAATACATGGTTTACTTTATATAAAATATAAATACAAATTTTATTCAAAATGACTAAAGTAAAGAAGCATTTTAAGTACATGTTGTCCCACATCCCTTATGGGTGAACATGCTTGCATTAAAGCCGGGGTAGTTGATTTCTCAGAGGCGATGTTTACATTCAGATTGATGAAATGTGTATAAATGGAACACACTCTCTGGTCTCTCACTTGATTGACTGCCTCTACATCAAGGTCGACCTATCCTGAACACTCAGCTACTGACATGATCGATTGCCACATTGAAGACCAGAATAATGTAAATTGAACGGCTTCAAACATTGTAAGCTCAGAGACTTAAAGCAACTCAAGGGTCATTGACCCCTTACTCCTGATTGGCTACAATGTGTTTTGGTTGCCTGGAAGGTAGTATACTAGTTTAGGATAAAATCACACAGTCTTCATTTAAATCTAAATCTAGACACCATCGTGTCAGACCAGTAATGCTATTTTCTTCATTTGAGACTCTTCCTCATTAACTGTTATTGGTCCACGCCATACCATATGGTCCCAGACAGAAATATCTTTATCAAAATAAAATATTTGATATTGTGCTTCTCCAAACATTTTTATTATGAATTATAATAATAAAAAAACTGTTGCATATTAATAAAAAAGATCTTCACTGCTGTTAAATCGTTTAGGTTCAGCACCTAAATCAGAAATGCATGCTACGAAATGGATCTGGTTTGATTTTCATTAAATTTGTAGAAGCATTTCATGCAAATGTACACATGCAAACGATATTCCAATTGAATTGCTAAAAAACTATAGTCTAAAAAAGCTAAGAAAAGTATTTGATCATTCAATGGTTTTCAATGCTTTTCCACAGGCCAATAAATGATCGCTCTATAACTGCAATGACAGATTTATTACAACAGTAGGAGACAGAATAAAAAATAAAAGAAACAAAATCATTTGAATCTTAGGCAGTTATCCATAGAAAGTTGAGTTAAATGCAGAAATCCTACAGATTGGTAGTAGGGCTGGCTATTGTGTCCAATTCGGCATTTCGATTCAATATCGATCTTCTTCTTCTTTTCCTTTCAGCTGTTCCCAGTTTAGGGGTCGCCACAGCGAATCATCCTTTTCCACCTAACTCTGTCCTCAGTATCCTCTACCCGTGCACCAACTACCTTCATGTCCTCTTTCAGCACATCCATATATCTTGTCTTTGGTCTTCCTCTTGACCTCATGCCTCGCATCTCCATCTCCAGCATCCTTCTTCCAATATAACCACTATCCCTCCTCTGCACATGTCCAAACCATCTCAACCTGGCCTCTCTGACTTTGTCTCCAAAACAACCAACCTGAGCTGTCCCTCTGATGTGCTCGTTCCTAATCTTGTCCATCCTCGTCACTCCTAAACTGAACCTCAACATCCTCATCTCTGCTACTTCCATCTCTGCCTCTTGTCTCTTCCTCACTGCTACAGTCTCAAACCCATACATCATAGCTGGTCTCACTACTGTTCTGTACACCTTTCCTTTGATTCTAGCTGACACTCTCTTGTCACACAACACCCCTGACACTTTTCTCCACCCACTCCAACCTGCCTGCACTCGTCTCTTCACCTCTTTCCACACTCCCCGTCGCACTGGACTGTTGACCCCAAATACCTAAACTCCTGCACCTTCTTGACCTCAGCCCCCTGTAACCTCACTGTTCCATTTCCCTCCCTCTCGTTCAAACACAT